>MDKJ01102569.1:0-26083 GCA_005239525.1 Nicotiana knightiana | reverse complement strand
CCCCCCCCCCCATTTTTTAATCTGTGTAGGCCTCAGTGCTTTATCATGAATCATTTTCTATGTCTCGAGCTTAACTAAGCCGATATGAGGCTGATATTCAAGGGCTCACTGAGGAGAATAATGCCCTTAAACTTCTCAGTGATTAGAAAGAAGAAAAAATCAAGGGCCTCCGAGTTGTGCTAGGCGCGACTCAGAAAGAACAAAGCGACCTGACCGAGCAGGTATCAGGAGTGATGGTTAACAATTCGATCTCATAGGTCTAGCAGAAGCTCGAGATAATCGAGCAGCTCCGTGGAGAGTTAGATACAGTAAAGGCAAAAACCATAGCGTGAAAGCAAAATATGGACCGCTTTGCCTCGGAGAAGGAGGCTGCTCGAGCTCAGTTGTCCTCGACTGAAAACCAGCTCCAGGGCGTGAAAGAGAAGAACTTGGCACAAACCAAGAAAATTAAGGAGCTTCAGGCCTAGTTGATCACAGAACTTGCGGCAGCCAAATCTGAGGTTAAGACGGCCAAGGCTGGCGCTGAGGCAATATGTTCGTCTATCAGTCCGATGCTGAAGCCGCTCAAGCTCGAGCGAAGGAAGTTGTCGATGATGCTCAAGTTTGAGCATATTGGGTTGCCGAGTATGCCAAGTTCCAATCTCGAAGGGAGACTCTCGAGGATATCCACGCTCGTGTCTTCAATCTCACTGCCGAGATAAAAAATACTAAAGAGTTCAAAGCCGACGCCAAGGAATTGGCCTCTTCCAATGATGATGACTCCGGGAGCGTGAGCGGGCCCGAGAGCGGAGGGGACCCCAATGGTGAAGATGCAGATGCTGGAGACAATTAGGAACTTAGGAATTTTTTTTTTAACTTTTTGTATAGAACCTTGACCGGGCCATGTTTCCCTTGTAAATAAATTTTGATATATATAGAAAGCTCTTTTCTTTCCTTTCTGTGTTGTCTTTATTTATGCCTTGTGAAATTGTATCCTTAGGTTCGAGGCTTTAGGCAATTTTGACTAAAACCGAACTAGTGTCGAGTGAGTGCTTTCTCGAACTCGTAGTAGGGTAATCCTTAGATTTTTATTGAGTGAGGATGATCCCTCAAACTCAAAACAAAAGATGGCCCTTAGGCTTTTGTATTAGGCCGAAGTGGCCTTTCTAAAAAGAATGGATTTTCCCCTTTTCGGCTAGAAAAGTTTTTCTTTTGTTATTTATATGAAATTTGTAATGCCTTAGTATGAAATAAGGAAATGTTAGAGAGTTCGAACAATTTTGTACTCATTAGTGTTTTCGAGGCTCGCTATTGTCGAATCCCTTTGTAGTGTTTTACAATGCCTTAGCATGAAATAGGGAACTGTTCGAGAGTTCGAATAATTTTGTACCCATTAAGGTTTTCGAGACTTGATATTATCGAAGCCCCTTGTAATTTTGCCGAGTGTAGATGTTTTTACCCGGTTTACCAGAATATTCGAAGGTCTTTTTTATTACGAAATTCGGACGTCTCCGAGACGTGTCAATTTTGTCGGAGCCTTTTTAGTTTGGGATTTGACTCTTGGGATTATTTTACCGTTTCACTTCGAGCTTACTCGAAATAACGGTCTCCGAGTGGGGTGGTCGTGGCCTATAAAAATTGAGGGTTGCCTTTAAAGTCTTACAATCTCTAAGTTTTGATAATTTGACCTCATATATTTTCCGGACGATAGTCCCAGAGTGCGGGGTTAGTTGTTTTTACTTCAATTATCATCGTCCCTTAAGCATGTTCTCACAATATATCAAGAGTACGAAATTGTAAAGTAAAATTTTTCTAAGGCATGAGATATTCTGCAAGGAAAAATACTTCATTTAATAAATGATAATACATGCGTACATGTTTGATGACAGGGGTCGAGCAACCTATATGGGCACAGTTAATTCGACCGTTTGTCCCTTACAAAATTTACCTATCGAGACCCCACTGTCACAAAGTAATTTCCTTGCAACAAAAGTTGACATCCGAGGGTGATGCCCCCAGTACTCGAGGTTGATTGTAAAAAAGCCTCGGATACTGTTGAATTTCTCTAAGTTAGCACGAACAATGGTTGCCTCATTTAAAACCTTTCCGAAAAAATCCATATGGGACAAAAATCGGTCTAAGGGAAAAAGGGTGCAACGCGTGCTTTAAGACCTAAAGACTTCGTGTTGAAGAATCCATCACCGTCCTCGATCGAACACCTGCAATAGGTTAGTTTAGAATATAAATGAAAATGGAAAAGTCGTACCTCAGCAGTAGTATCGTTTTAGGAGCGATATGTTCCAATTGTTTGGTAATTGCTCGATGTTCATTGTGTCGATCTTGTAAGATCCCTTTACGGTGATATCGAGGACCTGTTATGGTCCCTCCCAATTTTGGACCCAGTTTTTCTTCGTTCGTATTTTGAGTGTTGAGGGTGACTTTTCTTAGCACCAAGTCCCCGATTTTGAAGTGTCGAAGATTGGCTCTTCGGTTGTAGTACCTTTTGATCCTCTATTTTTGTGCGGTCAATCTAATGAGGGAAGTTTCGCATCTTTTGTCCAACAATTCTAGGCTTGTATTCATGACCTCATGATTCGAGTCTTCTGTTTCATATTGAAACCTGAGGTTATGTTCCCCGACCTTGACCGGGATAAGAGCTTCCGCACCATAGACTAAAGAGAACAGTGTAGCCCATGTACTGGATTTCGACATCGTACAGTATTCCCAAAGTACCTCTGGCAATATCTCTCTCCATTTCCCTTTAGCATCGGTTAATCTCTTCTTAAGATTTTGAATAATAGCCTTTTTGGTCGATTCGGCTTGTCCGTTCCCTATGGGATGATATGGTGTTGATAGAATCCTTTTAATCTTGTGATCCTCAAGAAATTTAGTCACTTTGCTGCCGATAAACTGCTTTCCACTATCGCACACAATCTCAGCAGGCATCGCAAATCGATAAATAATGTGGTCCCAAATGAAGTCTATGACTTATTTTTCTCTGACTTTCTCGAAAGCCTGTGCTTCAACCCACTTAGAAAATTAATCAGTGATAAATAAAATAAATTGAGCTTTACCTGGGGCCGATTGGAGAGGGCCGATGATGTCCATTCCCTATTTCATGAACGACCATGGGGATAAGACCGAGTGGAACTGCTCTCCGGGCTGGTGGATCATGGGCGCATACCTTTGACATTTGTCGCACTTTTGAATGAACACTTTTGTATCCTTTTCCATATCGACCCAGTAGTACCCTGTTCTAACGACTTTTTGAACCAGTGATTCAACACCAGAATGATTCCCACAAATGCCTTCATGAATTTTCCGTAATACATAGTCGGTGTCTCCTGGTCCCAAATATATCGCCAATGGTCCATCGAACATCCTCCTAAATAGCATTCCATCCTCAGACAAAGTGCACTGTTCTGCTTTCTTGTGTAGAGTTCTCGACTCCTTTGGATCTGATGGGAACTTCCCGTTTTTTAGATATTCGATGTACTTGTTTCTCCAATCCCAGGTGAGACTTATAGAGTTTATTTCTGCATAGCCTTCTTCGATTATTGATTCGAAAGTTGTACGACAATCCCCGAGTTAAGTTCTTCATCTTCGATCGATGACCCCAAGTTTGCAAGGGCATCAGCCTCACTATTTTGTTCCCGAGGTACGTGTTGTAAGGTACACTCTTTAAATCGATGTAGGGTGACCTATATCTTGTCCATGTATCTCTGAATTCGATCTTCTCGAACTTCGAAGTTTCTGTTAACTTGGTTTACCTCAAGTAGGGAATCACATTTGGCCTTGATGACCTATTCTCCCAAACTTTTAGCCAGCTTGAGACCTGCAATCATGGCCTCATACTCGGCCTCATTGATAGTTAACTTCGATGTTTTAACAGATTATCTAATTATGTTGCCGGTGTGCGGCTTAAAAATGATGCCCAACCCGGACCCTTTCACGTTTGAAGCACCGTCTGTGAAGAGGGTCCACACCTCCCATGATGTATCTGATTTTAATAATAGTTCCTTTACGACCTCGGGTACGAGATCTGGCGTGAAGTCGTCCACGAAGTCTGCCAAGATTTGAGACTTGATGGTCGTTTAGGGTTTATATTCGATATCGTACCCACTGATCTCGACGGCCTATTTGGAAAGTCGACCCGAGAGTTCATGTCACGACCCAAACCAATGGGCCGTGACGGGAAGCCGGTACCTTACTCAACCGAGTACCAACATAACGTATCTTTTCATGTCATACTATCATAGATAACTGAGCCAGAAGGCTGCCGTGAGATAAGTAGAATACAACATGTAATACCAACCTATATATAATACATACAGGCCTATAAGAGCAAAATAACCACTCGTACACTGAACATAGGCCGACAAGGCCATACAATATTTTATGTACATAACATCTATCTACAAGCCTCTAATAATACATAATTTTCATAAAGGCCGGGACAGAGTCCCGTCATACCAAACAATACACATCTAAATCATACTAACCAAACAAGCAACTCCGAAGCAAATGGAGCGCACCAACATCTTTTGCGGAGCTGATAGCTTACTTGGAGGGCTCTCGACCTATCTATGGGGACCTGCGAGCATGAAACACAGTGTCCCCAAGCAAAAGGGGCGTCAGTAAAAATAATATACCGAGTTGTGAGGAATGAAAATAAGTAAATAATAGACATGAGACAAACATGGAGTAAAAGACTCGACATATACATTCTCATAGCTCTGTGAATCATTTCATTTTCATAATGTCATGCATATGCGTATAAATGTCATACCATGCATATGTATATGCTTTCATAACATCATCAAGCCTCTTAGGGCATCCCATCATATCATTTCGGCCACTGTGGGCAAATCATCAACGTATACCAGTTGATCAGGTGGTGGTACGTATATAACGTTGTAACCTTTTTCCATATCCCATATGCATATATTATACATATATACGCGTATATAACGCCATTTGGTCATGGGTCAATGTAAATGAATGCAGTGCATGAGAAGTAAGTCAATAAAATCTTTCAGAGTGTCATAAGACCATTATGCCTTTGATTAATATCACGAAATAAACTTTATCAACTTACGTACTTTCTGAGACCCATGAACAGATGATAGAATAATATGACACATGGAGAATCAAGAACATAAGCATCTCTAATATTTCTATGAATAGAGTCATGTATAGAAATTGTAAATTTTCTTATTTTGTTTGTGTCGTATGGATCATGCCAAAAGAAATAAGGGATAACCTTAACATACCTGAGTCGATTCTCTTGACAATCCCTCTAACACACGTTAATTACAACGAAACACGTAACGGCGAGATCGAAATAGGGAACAATCCATGTGAAATGCTCAAAGGAATAACATTGCTATTGCAAAATCATCTTTGCTGAAACCCTTTCTCAAGAGATTTAGAATCAATGTTGTGTAATCGAAATCTTGCTGAAACTCTTCTCAAGAGTTTAATAATAATGTTACATGAAAATGGAAAGCTTGATTGAGCTCTCTTAGAAAGAACATTACTATGTTCTTTTCTTAAGAGATTTGAAGATAATGTTGAATTTAAAAAGTTATCCTTAATTATTAGGCAGACCCCACATGTCTAGCTTAATGTCACTTAAGTTGACCCTACATGTCTAGCTTAGTGTCACTTAAGTTCTTCAAGTGTGACAACTTTCATTCCTAATATAGGAGTCACAAATCTTTGAATGGGGGGCTTCTACGTTTTTGGCTTGGTCTTTATCCAAAGACTTTAGTTAATCAACCACTACTTAATAATTAACTTGTTAATTCCCCCATTAACCAATAATTAACAGTTTATTCACATAATTAAGAATCATCTCAAATTATTTAAAGTACTACTTACTTTTAAGCACCTTACTATTACGGTCATGTGGTATCTTTTATGGCACTAGTCCATAAATACTGGGTATTATAGCTCGGACCGTATTTTATCCCAAAATATCAAACTTTGACGAAACTCATTTTCTTTTATTCGTTTACCCTCTAACCTTCACGAATTTACTTAGCACTTGTTTGAAATAACATTATAGTTATAACTTCAAAAATCATCTCATTCTCGAGCTTAATTACTCATGGCGTACTTTCATGAACGAAAAAATGGGGTGTAACATCATTCCCCCTGTGAACATTCGTCCTCGAATGTTGACTAGTGCACTTATCATTTTCATAGCCTATGTCTTCCGAATACTTATTACTCTCCTTTCCATCTAGGAAATTGTTCTGAGAATAAATCCAAAGGCCAGGGCATTTCCCCCTTTTAAGCCTCTTCTTACACCACGACTTATGGTCGGAATCCTTCCCGTCTCGTAACTGTTGCTACCTTCTATCATGCAGCATGTACAACTCTGACCTTGTAAGTGCGCTTATGTGTCTCTTCTTTCCTTTTCCTCCGATTTTTAGCCATTACTGAAGTTCTTCGCTCAGTATTTTGTCAAACTTACGAATCTTGTTCATAGACCCGGTTATCCATCTGTATGACTTTACTGCATCTACGTAGGTCATACTATACCATAAATCTTACCTCGATTTCTCGTTACTGAGGTCTGCTACCAAATTCCAGGTTACTCTTGTTGCTTATCCTATATGTATAAGTCTAAATCCTTTAATGTTTCCTCATTACTGTTCATCTTAAGAATGATGGCCTAATCTCACCTCATACTTTTTAACTTTTATCCATCCATTTTTGATTCACCTTAATATTGGTCTTAATTTACCACTGATAACTTGACCTCTTATACTCCCGCTAGGGCTCACGTCTCATCAGGGAACATCTGGAGTAATTTCCATAATCGTATTTCATAGTATCCTAATATGACTCACCTTATATGGGGGGTGGGGGTATCCAAATCATGTGCCATCCATGAAATCTTCTTTTTTTTCTTTTTTTTTAAATCATTATTCAATCGAAGGCCCAAACGTCATTCTTTATCTATCACAATTACAACCTCATTCTACTATGAGGGCAGCATTCCGTTTCTTCTAAATGCTACTAGTCTTAGACTCCTTTGATTTCATTCAGGCTATATTGAGCTTTATATAACTTAGAAAAACCATCAGTTCTTCTTGTTTCCATGGCCTTAATCCCGAGCACTTATCCATTCTCGTCGCCTTCTCACTCGCATTTTCTTATCCTTACTCCTGTCTTCCTAAAACCTTGTCACTCTACCATAATTTAGCTTGTGATCTACATATATCCATTTATACTACTCGCAACCTTCCTTCGACTTGCTTGCACCATAGATTTCCTTGTGTTATTCTTGAACATCAAGTGAGACATCACATCGTCTCTAACTTTTCGTTTACTCTCTTAACTAGACCTCTCGATACAAACCATAGGATGAAAGGTATGCCACTGACGATCCCGCTATCATTCCTGGATATTGAATCTCAGTGCTTCTAGCCTCGTATCTGAAGTATGGATTATTCATAATTTTCTGAACCTGAGTAGCTCATGCATTGTTCACCTTTACCTTACTTACCTTAAAATATCACATCACCTCTTCTACTCCTTTCATAACCCCCCTTCCACATAGGTCTAGTTCACCTTCACAACTTGAAGCTCTATTATAAGACTTGCACCTCTGGTGCATACACAATCCGGTGGGAGCTTCATACTAACTTCTTATGATGCTGGTACTCCTATAACTAGCTTTATTGCAGGGCCGTTCTAGAATATGGTTTTTGTACTATCTATCTTGTACCTCTGATATTACGAGTGATTCTGCAATGCTCTCAATCACGATTTCTATAATTTTCTAGGTCCAATGATCACACTCCTTATTTACTTTAGTTGATGTAACTCCTTAGTTTCCTCTTCCTTCTAATTAGCCTTTACGTAGGCTTAAGCTATCTTCCGATCTGTGGTTTATGGAATTTAGTTATTACTTTAGCCTTTCATGGACACTATGGAAAACCATGATACAATCTTTTAATGATTCCATCCTTTGTCTATGACTTGGAGCCAATTCCTTCTTTTAACTCATACCGGAGTCTTCTACGGCTGATCATTAATCGTATAATTCCTTTCGTTCTATTTCAGCTTTCTTCAAACGTAATCAATTGCTTTTCCTGGTCTTTTTGCCCCCTTGTTGCGTGCATACTTAGCTTATATGAATTCTTACGCATGCCGAAATTTTTTTGCAACTCATATGGCCTTGAATATTACTTTTAGTTTCACTCCCCGCTCATTAGCCATGGTAGGTTCCACTTTCTTTTGTAGTGCATACAATTTTGTAGTGGGACTGTTGTTACAAAACCATTTCCTCTTTTGGTCATTGTGCTTTGGGTGAAGCCTTCTTCCTTATTTCCTCATCCAGTCTTTCATTGTAGTACTTAGGGAAGACCTTTTGACTCTTGTAAAGCTGCAAGCTTATTACATAGCATACCCGATGGAATTCTTGATGTTCGTACTCACCTATAATTATCCGTAGTTCTTACCTCCACGCCCTTGTGCTTGTAGTGTTGCTTCTGAACTGATATTTTGACTGTCTTCCCAGTGGCACTCTCTTTTATTTCCATGATATTCATACGATACCTTTAACTGTCCTAACTCCTATCTGAATATTTCTCAAGGGTCACAATGTCATATTTGTGAGACTGAATTTCCCATGTTTGGGTTCACTCTGTTTATCTTGCAAGATCTATTGATTTGTCTGTATCCTCTTATCTAGCCATAACTAGTCACTTCCCGAATCAACTACTAATTACTCGTTGGCCCATTCTCATATCAATATTCCGCGTAATATTTCTTGGGTTATTTCCTTGTCTTAACTTACCTATCGCAATGGCTCCTTATTAATCAACAACATCTCGGGCAGGAACCCTTACTTCCTCTCTTTGACGTCGTGTTTGCATAATGCTTTGTGATGTTTTAGACGTCAATACCACACAATTATATAAGTTAATTGTGAGGTACCTAATTTTTCGAGTGTTGTATCAATAGAAGAACCTGGTTCTTCTTGATGTACTTACTTCTACTGTTACGGAATATTAAAAGCAATAAACTAAAAACATAGAGATTTTTACGTGGAAAACACCTGGCTCAAAAGGTGAAAAAATCACGACCTACTCCTCAGTAGGATTTGCTCAAACACTTCACTAAAAACACTGAGCCAAACGGACTTACAATATAAACTCTTTTGAATCCTAGGACTAACTCTAATCCCTTTGTAGTAACTAGCCCCTAGCTAATTTCTACAAGCTTCAAGTTAACTCTAACTTGAACAATGCATACCTATTACAATTGCTTCTATGAAAGCTGAAAAGATACAATATTAAAACTCCTACTATAATCAACTAGACACAATAATTAATCAGATGGAGCTAGTTCTTCTAGTTGAACTATAGCCTTTGAATCGCACAATGATTCTGCTAGCAAAATAACTCTGGAAACTTTGCTTTCAGATTTTGATTCACTTCAACTTTTGTGCGTGTCGAATTCTAGCAGAAATACATCAAGTATTTATAGAGTCAGTTGTTGATCTTGTCTTCCAATTCTAGTCCAACTCTACCTGGGTGAACAAATTCGTATCAAACTCAACTTCATTTCTTTTGTTACTTTCCTTGCTGAATTCGAATTCAATATTCTCATCAGTTTGCAACCTTTTCGCATTAGGATACAATATCTTGGTTCATTGATATTTCATATTCACAAATATCTCCTATGAATATACGGTTCATGTGCCATCTATACAGTTCAAGATGTGTGCTCTGATGGACCTGGTTCAACTGGTCAGCCATTTGTCCATCTTCAAAACTATGCAGTGACACGGGTCAAAAAAATCCCCCTTTTTTATGATGACAAACTCTGTGCTTAATCCTGTATACACTTCAAACACTTTGTATCGTTTTAAGCATTAATCATAGAGAAACCAGGTTCATTAGGTTATAAATATCACTTTGAAATTTTTTTTTGAAAAAGTTCAGCACACATATCTTCCCTCTTTTGGCATCATCGAAAAGTTTGCAAAATGATACACTTACCAGATTTATTAATTATTACTCATGGCCATTGAGGCAACTGCAGGTGCAAAGCATGATTAATCAACACAAGAAGCCAATAAATGTAATCTAACTAAAAAATTGAGACAAGTCAATAACTAGAAGCAAAATTCATTGATTAGTAACGATTATCAACCACCATACAGAAAAACAAAAACAAACCAACCATGAGCAAAAAATAGAGTAAAAATAGAAGAAACTGAAACAACTGGTCTAAAGAGGGGTTTTGGAAGCTCTGGACAACCTAAGGATTGGAAGGTGCAGAGGAGATTGTGGTCTTGGATTGTAGGAGAGAAAGCATCTGCTGAAGAAAACCCTCGTTCTTTTCTTTCTCCTTTGCTAATTCAGCCCCAAGAGCATCCCGCTCAGCTTCAACCTCAATCACACGAGACTTCAAACGAAGGATCTCAATATCCTTGATCTCGTTTTCCTGCACCAGAGTTCTAACTTTGCTGTTGACTGGTTTCTTCCTAGATGAACCAGGTTCATCCACAGGAACATTGAAATTGTAGTCATATGTGAGCAGAGTTTCCTTCCCAAAATAGTCTTTGGCAGTAGCCATCTCAGCCTTCTTCAATGGAACCCCAAAATGTGCAAGCACTGCTGTCAGAATGAAGCCATATGGAATTACGTGTGCTTTGGTTCCATTCACAACTCTGTCCAAGAGTTGGACGATGAAAGTCGGCCAATTGATTTGCTTTCCCATGTACAAGCACTCCATCAAGTTCAGATCCATATAATATGCAATGTGCCTTCTTTCTTGTCTGGGCAGTAGGAACTTGATGACGAACTCGAAGAGTAGCTTGTGCTCTGGCTTCATTTCACTCTTGTAGACCGGCCTGGGTTCAATCTCCTTCTCATTATCACTGAAGAATCCGGTGATGTTGATTGATGAGGCCATCCCATCTAGACAAGGCCATCTTTGCCTTGTGTAGTCCTCATATCCCTCAGCTGGTATGTTCAGGATAACACCCAATTCTTTAGCATCACAGGAAACTTCAATTCCTTTGACCATGGAGGTGACCCTGACTTCATTGACAATGGCATTTCCCATGAATTCTACCAACTCAGCCCTTACCAGCCTACCTTACATGCGAAGGACCATGTCTTTCCAGCCCTGCATCTCCAGAGTTTCCAGCAGATATTGCATTCCAGGCTCCTCTAGATCCTTCATCAACTTACCCTTCAGTATTGTTCTCTTTCCAAACATGGTAACTCTGTCAGTCACCTCTCCTATTTCCTTCTCCTCCTCTCCATTCCCGTCTGTATCATCATCCTCTTTCTCAACAATTTTCACTTTCTTTGGCTTGGCCCTGGTCCTCTTAACAGATCTTGTTGGTGTGACAGACGTTCTAGCTGACTTCTTTGAAGAAGCTTTAGCCTTTGTGGGTTTTGGTGTCTCAAACACACCTGGAGCAGGCTGCTCCTCCTGTTGGACCAGGTCCAACGTCTTCTCTTCAATCTCAATAGCCTGAACAGGCTCTCCAACTTTCGCTTTTCGCTTTGCTGCCCTCTTCTTCTTGCTCTCATTCAGAGCCTTTTCCAATTTCTCTTCTTCATATCTCACAGTGCTATGAGTAGCTCTTACTTTTGGAGCAGGAACATCAGCAGCTTCAGAAACTTTTCTTTTCTTTGAAAGAACTGGGTGAGTTGCCTTCTTAGACTTCTGAGTCCTCTTTTTCTTGGGGTTATAAGACCCCCCCCCCCGGTTTCTTCAGCCTTTCGGCCAATGTTTCTTCTCCAGATGAAACAGGTTCATCTGTTCCTTTCTTCAGACTTGCAAGACCTGCTACAGCCTCCTCAACTATGCTTCCCCCTAAATCTGTGATGTTTTCTCCAAAAGTTTCAGGAATGGGACCACAGGTAACCAGTGTGGTACCATCCTTCACAGATCCCCTCTTAAATTCTTTTCCCTCTCTCTCAAGAATTCTTTATTTTCTACCACCCCTCTGCCTTTTAGGCACTTCAACATCAATAACAGACCCAAGCAACACGAACCTTTTATCAGCAGAAGCAAATTCAATGTTTCTTCTCCAGATGAAACAGGTTCATCTGTTCCTTTCTTCAGACTTGCAAGACCTGCTACAGCCTCCTCAACTATGCTTCCCCCTAAATCTGTGATGTTTTCTCCAAAAGTTTCAGGAATGGGACCACAGGTAACCAGTGTGGTACCATCCTTCACAGATCCCCTCTTAACTTCTTTTCCCTCTCTCTCAAGAATTCTTTATTTTCTACCACCCCTCTGCCTTTTAGGCACTTCAACATCAATAACAGACCCAAGCAACACGAACCTTTTATCAGCAGAAGCAAATTCAATGTTTCTTCTCCAGATGAAACAGGTTCATCTGTTCCTTTCTTCAGACTTGCAAGACCTGCTACAGCCTCCTCAACTATGCTTCCCCCTAAATCTGTGACGTTTTCTCCAAAAGTTTCAGGAATGGGACCACAGGTAACTAGTGTGGTACCATCCTTCCTAGATCCCCTCTAAACTTCTTTTCCCTCTCTCTCAAGAATTCTTTATTTTCTACCACCCCTCTGCCTTTTAGGCACTTCAACATCAATAACAGACCCAAGCAACACGAACCTTTTATCAGCAGAAGCAAATTCAATGTTTCTTCTCCAGATGAAACAGGTTCATCTGTTCCTTTCTTCAGACTTGCAAGACCTGCTACAGCCTCCTCAACTATGCTTCCCCCTAAATCTGTGACGTTTTCTCCAAAAGTTTCAGGAATGGGACCACAGGTAACTAGTGTGGTACCATCCTTCCTAGATCCCCTCTAAACTTCTTTTCCCTCTCTCTCAAGAATTCTTTATTTTCTACCACCCCTCTGCCTTTTAGGCACTTCAACATCAATAACAGACCCAACCAACACGAACCTTTTATCAGCAGAAGCAAATTCAGAATCGATTTCAGGATTACCTTCCTCAGAACTGGTTGAACCAGGTGCGTCTTCCACATTGGCTTGATTTAAAAGATTCACTGGACGAATCTGACTTAGTACCTTTGTCCGCTTTAATAAGATCCTCCAAGAATTTTTCCCTAGTCCCAGAAGCAACAGATTTCTGGGCAAGAAATTTGACACTACGATTCTTGGGGGCAGGAGTAGGGTTTGGAGTGGGTGCATTTCAGGGGTTGATAAAATTTCTGGTGATTGAGAACTGTATATAAATGGAGAATTGGATACAGATTCAGAATTTCCTCCATCATAATCACGATTAGGTGATGAATTACAAGAAGAAGTGGGTGGTGGTGAAGACATGATTATGTATTGTTAGGAAGAAAAGGTGAGTAATAAATTTTGATTTTTGTAGAATGAGTTGAACTTGGTTCGACGGTTGCTTTATGAAGAGAAGAGTAATGATGACCTTTTATAAGATGTGTCTAGAGAGATTTCAAACTGCAGAATGTGTACTCAAGTAGGAGTCTAATCGCCGAAGGACTGATATTGATTAGACATGTAATTTCACCTAAAACTAGGCTAATTAAGTGAAGACTGGACTTCTTCAACCTGGTTCAATTTGGGTAAGTATGAAGTATTTGAATTTGAACCAATTATGGAAAGAATCCTTCTCATGTATGACTGTAATTGAATTAATATATGGAGAAGAGTACGTACCTCGTCAGTAAGATGAATCATCATGGATGAACCAGGTTCATCCTGTTAGAAATCTTTAAATTGCCTCAATTTACAAAGATAGATAAACATCATTAGTATCCAGGGAATCATATTAATACATGGCAGAAGAGTATGGCAACAAAGACATGATGCTGAGCAATTATTAATCTGATTAAGTACCTAATTAAAATTTTCTAGCCAATTTTTTTTTTAATCAGGTGATCTTAATCATCCCTAATTCCAGTCTGTTTCTCTCAAAATAGTCCCTACTAAGTGCTTTAGTGAATATATCAGAAATTTGATGATCAGTAGCACAAAATTCGATTGAGATCATTCCATTTTCATAGTTATCCCTTAGGAAATGGTGCCTAACATCTATGTTCTTAGTCCTCTTGTGATGAACCGGGTTCTTCGTCATACTAATAGCACTAGTGTTATCATAGAGAATAGGAATGCATCCCACATCAATACAAAAATCCATGAGTTGTTGCTTGATCCATAGCAACTGGGCATAGCATGAGGTTGCAGCCACATATTCAGCCTCAGTAGTAGACAAGGCTACTGAATTTTGTTTCTTGGTGGCCCAAGACACAAGGCATGAACCCAGAAAGTGAGCCATACCTGAAGTACTTTTCTTGTCAACCAGGAATCCTGCATAATCAGCATTAGCATATCCGACAAGGTCAAAATTACTACCTTTAGGATACCAAAGGCACAAATTAGTGGTGCATTTCAAATATCTCAAAATTCTCTTTACTGCAGTGAGGTGGGACTCTTTTGGATTTTCCTGAAACCTAGCACACAGTCCCACGCTGAACACAATATCAGATCTGCTGGCAGTGAGATATAGTAGAGACCCAATCATCCCTCTATATAGCTTCTGATCAACAGATGAACCAGGTTCATCCACATCGAATTTTGTAGCTGTGACTATGGGAGTGTCTATTTCTTTTGAGTCTTCCATTTTAAACTTCTTGAGCAATTCTTTCACATACTTTTGTTGGTGGATCATTGTTCCATTTGGGGTTTGCTTAATTTGCAAGCCTAGGAAAAATTTTATCTCACCCATCATACTTATCTCAAACTCACTTCCCATTAGCATAGCAAATTACTTGCTCAATTTTTCAGAAGTCACCCCAAATATAATATCATCCACATATATTTGCACAACCAGAAGATCCTTGCCCTTTTCCCTTAAGAACAAGGTACTATCAGTTTTGCCTCATTTGTACCCATGTTCTAGCAAGAATTTTGATAATCGTTCGTACATGCTCTTGGTGCTTGTTTGAGACTATATAGAGCCTTGTCGAGTTTGTATACGTGACCAGGTGACTCCTTGCTTTCAAAACCTGGAGGCTGCTTGACAAATACATCTTCCTTCAGATAGCCATTGAGAAAGGCACTCTTAACATCCATCTGATGAAAAGTGAATTCCATGTGTGCAGAAAATGCTATAAGAAGTCTGATTGCCTCTAGTCTTGCCACAGGGGAAAAGGTCTCATCATAGTCAATTCCTTATTCTTGACTATACCCTTAAATAACTAATCTTGCCTTATTCCTTGTAACAGTTCCATCCTCATCGAGCTTGTTCCTGAAGACCCACTTGGTGCCAATCACTGATATGATAGTAGCCTGGGTACCAAGTGCTATACTTGACTTCTTTCAAATTGATTCAGCTCTTCTTGCATGTCATTTACCCAATCAGCATCTTGTAGGGCTTCCCCAATGTTCTTTGGTTCGATCATGGATAGAAAGGCATCAAACGCACACAGATTTTTCAAGGATGATCTTGTTTTGATTCCGGATTTCAAATCTGTTATGATGTTCTAAAGAGGGTGAGAACTCTGATATCTGTGTGGTTTAAGTACCAGCTGCTCATTCCTAGATAATTACATGGTTTCTTGTTGTTGTGGAGCAGGATCAGGACCATGTTGCATATGTTGAATTCCCCCTGTCATGATGCTTGGGGTAGTTGAACCTGGTCCATCACCTGTTCCACCTTCCATGCTTGCTTCAATGTGATCACTTCTTCTTACCAGTCCAAGCTCCTTATCTTCAGATTCCTGCCTCTCATCAAGAATGTTAGTTTCATCAAAGACAACATGTATACTTTATTCTACACACATAGTAATTTTATTATATACTTTATAAGCTTTGCTATGTGATGAATATCCCAAGAATACTCCCTCATCACTTCTGGGGTCAAATTTTCCTAGGGAATCTTTGCCATTATTATGCACAAAACACTTGCATCCAAAAGTCCTAAAGTGGGATATGTTGGGATTTCTCCCTTTAAGTAATTCATAGGGAGTTTTGTCTACTAGAGGTCTGGTCATGCATCTATTGATTATGTAACAAGCAGCGTTTATTGCTTCAGCCCAGAAGCTGTGAGGTAGTTTGCTAGATAGAAGCATGTTTCTTGCCATATCTTCAAGAGTTCTGTTTTTCCTTTCAACAACCCCATTTTGCTGTGGGGTTCTAGGAGCAGAAAAGTTATGATTAACACCATGTTGATCACAGAACTTAGCAAACCTAGCCTTCTCAAATTCAGTACCTTGGTCAGATCTTATTGATTTGGAGCCTGTCGCTACCTGGATCAATCAACCTATTCTAGTTCGCCTTGTGTCATCCGATTTTAGGGAATTCATTGGATCGTGAAGAATCCAAATGATTTCTCTTCTTATCTTAAGATATTTCTAGTTAGGACTTGATCGAGGCAAGATGGTGATGAATTGCGATTGGTATAAACCTTCGACTAGCGACTTATTGCGACCTGCCCAGAATGCCCATACAGACTAAGACATTATTCACACAGCGAAGAAAGGCCGAGTGGAAGGGGGCAGTCAGCTGGAAAAATTTTAGCGGCTCATATTTCAAATAAAGATCGCCGCGTGGAAAACTCCTATGCTAGTTGATGTCCTAATTGATTTTGAGTTTTCTTGACAAATTAGGTGAACATATCAAATTTCATCCTTAGATGCCAGGAATAAGGTCCAAGTGAACCTTGAATAATCATCAACTAGTACCATCACATATCTCTTACCACATCTACTCAGAGTTCTCATAGGACCACATAGATCTATATGAACTAGTTCCAACTTCCTGGTGGTACTGACTATTTTCTTACTTTTGAAAGAGGACCTTACCTGCTTCCCCCTGGTACATGCCTCACAAACTTTGTCCTCCTTGAATTTAATGTTAGGAAGTCCTACCACTATGTCCTTAGAGACTAGTTTGTTAAGCTGAGTTAGACTCACATGACCAAGTCGTTTGTGCCACAGATTGGGATCACTGTCCAACACACTTAGACAAGTGAGTTCATTTTCAGACAGTGTGGACAAGTCTATGACATATATGTTATTCATTCTTTTTCCCTGCAAAACAATCTTGTAGTAAGCAGGTTAATCACAAAACCTTTTGTGGAAGTAAAAGCAACCAAGTTAGCTCTGTCACACAATTGTGATACACTGATCATGCTATATTTCAAGCCATCTATTAGATACACATGTTCAATGGATCGTGTGTCATCCCTACCTACCTTACCAACCCCAATGATTTCACCTTTCTTTCTATTTCCAAAGGAGACATTTCATCCTTTGAGACTTTCAAGTGAAAGGAACTGTTCCATGTTCCTAGTCATATGCTTTGAGCAGCCACTATCCAAATACCAAATTTGACTGCCTCCTCTCACTTGAACCTACAAAAGAATCAGGGGTTAGTCTTAAGAACCCAAACTAGTTTGGGTCCTTTTCTATGAGAGAATGGATGAATCAAATTTTTCCTGGCCCAATTTGGTAGCCAGTTTTTCCCTTTTACAAACCTCTCATTTCTTCGACTGGCCTGCTCTTTTGCAGTACACTCATATTTGTAGTGAACAGTCTTACCACAATGGGAGCAGATTTTATTTTCAGGGAGAGTGAGATACTTGCTTTTGGGATCCCACTTGGGCAATTGGCTTCCAAAGCCAATCCCTCTCCTGTTTCTACTATGGTTCTCTTGAAGCCATATCAGGGCATCAGAGGATTTATTCCATTTACAAGTTTGATCTAATTCATGTTTGACTTTGCCAAGTTCTTCATTAAGAGTTCTTATCTGTTCATCCTTGGCATACATCTTATCTTTTATTTTTCCCACGTTTTCTTCTAACATGATATGAGAATAATCAACAACCTTTTTACTGGATCCTAGCTTTAACTTTAAGTTTTCAGATTTTAGTTCTAGAATCTCAGTTTCGAGTGGATGAACCTGGTTCAACAAGTTAGTGTTTTTATTTTCAGATACACTGACTCTGATTTCCAGGTTCATGCACTTTGCTTTTAGCCTTGCACATTCTTTAGATAGTTGATCCTTCTCTTTGGTTGTTTCCTCAAAATCATCTATGAAATCAAGTAGCAACTCGGAGAGTTTTTCCTTCGATAGGAACTTTACTTTGTTTTTAGGATGGGAGATACTTACCTATGGTTCTTCATGTGATTCCTCATCAGATTCTCTAATTTCCATGAGCGCATGATCTTCAGTCTCCCCATCTGAACTTTCCCCCCAAGCAACAACCATAGCCTTTGTTGTGGTTTTCTTGGGTTGGACTTGTTCCTTCTTTCATATCTCTCCTTTTTCCATTCTACTTCCCACTGAGGACATTTTTTGATGAGATGGTCAGTCTTACCACATTTATAGCATCCCTCATTGGTTGGCCTTTCTGGGGCTTTTATTTTGTTGTAGTTTCCTCCTCTAGAGATGCCCTTCTTCCTCATGAGAAAGTTTCAGAATTCTTTGGTGATCATGGCCATCTCATCATCCTCCAGATCTGCTCCCTCATTTATTCTTAGTTCTAGACTCTTCTCCTTCTTTGGACCATCCATCTTCATTGTTTGCCTTCTTAGTTCATAGGCAGTGAGGTTTCCAATCAGCTCATCTAATCTCAGGGTTGCCATATTTTTGGATTCCTGGATAGCAGTGATTTTGCTTTCCCAGGAAATAGGCAAGACCCTTGTTAGTATCTTCTCAACCCTTTCCTCTTCAAGAATGACTCTTCCAAGAGACTTCAGTTCATTAGTCAAGGTTGTGAACCTTGTGTACATCTCTTGGATAGCCTCTCCTTCTTTCATAGTGAATTTTCATACTGAGAGTATAGTAGAGTACCTCTTGACCTCTTTCCTCAGGTGTTCCTTCATGGGCTACTTGCAAGGTATCCCACATCTCTTTGGCAGTGGTGCAGCTTTAGATTTTGCTGTACTCGTTTGGACCTAGTCCACACACTAGCCACTTTTTGGCCTTTGCATTCTTCTCCCATTTCTTCAGATCCTCAGCAGTGCAATCAACTCTAGTCTTTGGTATATCTATACCTTCAGCAGTCTTCATCATGGTAGCTAGAGGACCATCAGTGACTATGTCCCAGAGTTCATAGTCTTCTCCAATCAGGTGGTCCTTCAACCTGTTTTTCCACCAAGAGTAATACTGGCCATTGAAGAGTGGTGGCCTTGTAGTTGATTGACCTTCCCAATTTCTAGGTGGTGCACTCATCTTGATCTTCTCCAAGGTGTTAGACTTTCAAGAATAACATGCTCTGATATCAATTGATGTTTTAGACGTCAATACCACAAATTATATAAGTTAATTGTGAGGTACCCAATTTTTTGAGTGATGTCTTAATAGAAGAACCTAGTTCTTCTTGAAGTACTTACTTCTACTGTTGCGGAATATTAAAAGCTCGAGATTTTTACGTGGAAAACACCTGGGTCAAAAGGTGAAAAAACCACGACCTACTCCTCAGTAGGATTTGCTCAAACACTTCACTAAAAACTCTAAGCCAAACGGACTTACAAAATAAACTCTTTTGTAATCCTAGGACTAACTCTAATCCTTTGTAGTAACTATCCCCTAGCTAATTTCTACAAGCTTCAAGTTAAGTCTAACTTGAACAATGCGTAGCTATTACAATTGCTTCTATGAAAGCTGAAAAGATACAATATTAAAACTCCTACTACAATCAACTAGACACAATAATTAATCAGATGGAATTGGTTCTTTTAGTTGAACTGTAGCCTTTGAATCGCACAATGATTCTGCTAGCAAAATAGCTCTGGGAAAATTGTTTTCAGATTTTGATTCACTTCAGCTTTTATGCGTGTCGAATTACAGCAGAAATACATCAAGTATTTATAGAGTTAGTTGTTGAGCTTGTCTTCCAATTCTAGTCCAACTCTACCTGGGTGAACAAATTTGTATCAAACTCAACTTCCTTTCTTTTGTTACTTTCCTTGCTGAATTCGACTTCAATCTTCTCATCAGTTTGCAACCTTTTCTCATTAGGAGGCAGTCTCTTCGTTCATTGATATTTTACATTCACAAATATCTCATATGCATATACGGTTCATGTGCCAGCTATACAGTTCAAGATGTGTGCTCTGATGGACCTAGTTCAACAGGTCAGCCATTTGTCAATCTTCAAAACTATGCAGTGACATGAGTCAGCACTTTGGTATCGTAGCATATTTGTAGGCTTTGAATAAGTGCAATCTCATACCTTTTTCATTTTATTGCATTCTTCCTTTACCATTTCATAATTACTAGAACCACTTAATTCCGACTTAATGCCACATCACTCCATATTCCCCCGTTTAGGGAAGTACTAATATTTAGCGCTACGACGATCTACCTATAGATGCTTTACCTCTTCATCATTGGCGTCTTCTCACACTATCGATGACCCTTACTCGCCTTGCGGTAATCCTTCTGTACCAAGGATACGGAAATTCCTTACTCGCACGGGTGGCACTTAGTGTAACTGGCACACATAGTCCCTTAAGCTTAACTTTGCTCACATTTCTTGATTTAACGAAGTGTCTTCCTGAATAACCATTCTCTGAATTTCTCATGAATCTTCTTTTGTTTTCCATTCTATTACTGCCGGAACGAAATATGAAACTCTAATGATGCAGGCTATTATCCAATCACTTAGTCCCTAATTCACGTTTAGTTTGTCTTGTTCTCCAACCCGTACTAATTTCTATTATTCTGGAGTCTAACTTTTCCTTCCGGTAGTTGCGTTGGAGTCACGAACTTATTTCTCGAAGTGAGGATATGGATTTATGGCCTACATTCTTTTGCTATCTCAAGGCCTGTTACTTCTCGTCTTTTTCCTTCCCTTACTATAGACTATGTAATACTGTCATTTACCGTTGTCATCCAGGTATCACATCTTACTCATAATGCTTCATTAATTCTCTTTTTATTTCCCGCTAACATTTATGTCTATCACTTTATTTTGAAAACTCGAACAAGATATTCTTTTACTCTTAGCTCCCCTTGCTCCATCCATTAGCTCTTCGAGTTACCTAACATTCTCTCTCTACTAGGGACAAGAGCCATACTAAGATAATATTTATCACTTCCAGGATTTTTGTGCCCATCTTTGTGGCACTCATATCTAGCTATATTATTTTTAGAGTGCACCATCTGGGTGTCTCACAAGGAGATCTATTATCACATTTGTAATATCCTTCAGAAAGGACAACTAACGCAAACAATTCATCTACCATTTTGGGTCATTCTCACCCCAACTGGATCCAGATATCCTGTCCTTCTCTTGAACCACATCTGTTAGCTCCCATAGGGCATAACAAATATCGGAGTAGCCAATTGTACATACCTCTGTTAATGTTGAATGTAACTCAAAAAGCTTATATTCCTCTGTCTGAATTGTAAATACTGTTAAACTTCATTAACTGGACGCCACGTGCCTTCTTCATCTTGCTTCTTTTGCTTGTTGAAACTTGTATTTATCTTCTGAGTCTCTAATTGTCTTTCACCATAAAGGTGGATAGGTATTCTCGCCTCAAGGTTCCTTATCAAGAGGCTTACACATCTTAGTACACACATGATCAACTGAAGACCTTATATTTACTTATCATAAGCATCATGAAAAATCGAGTACCTCTAACTCAACTCTTCCATAGTCACATTCAATCTCTTACCAATTATCTTTCTAGATATAGGTATCATCTTATTGCGAATAAAGTAGAAGTTACGAATTTGAATTCTTACAACTGAGCTCTACCACACGATCTAGAGTAAGAAGAAATATCGACAGTCGTAAATGCCTTGTAGCCTCCTGCTTATAAATGTGGTGCACGACATACCCATAAACAAGACTATACTAGACACGGCTTGTAGACTCCTTAGGACATAACTGTTCTGATACCACTTTTGTCACGACCCAAACTGATGGGCCATGACGGGCACCCGGTACCTTATTCAATCGAGTACCAACATAACGTATTTTTTCATGTCATACTATCGTAGATAACTGAGCCGGAAGGCTACTGTAAGATAAGTAGAATACAACATGTAATACCAACCTATACATAAGACATACAGGCCTATAAGACCAAAATAACCACTCGTACACTGAACATAGGCCGATAAGGCCATACAATCTTTTACGTACATAATATATGTCTACTAGCCTCTAAGAATACATAATTTTCATAAAGGTCAGGACAGAGTCCCGCCATACCAAACAATAGACGTCTAAATCATACTAACAAAACAATGAACTCCGAAGAAAATGGAGCGCACCAACATCTTCTGCTAAGCTGATAGCCTACTTGGAGGGCTCTCGACCTGTCTATCGGGACCTGTGGGCATGAAACACAGCGTCCCTAGGAAAAAGGGGTGTCAGTACAAATAATGTACCGAGTATGTAAGGAATGAAAACTACTAAATAATAGACATGAGAGAAACATGGAGTAAAAGACTCGACATGTACGTTTGGATAGCTTTGTGAATCATTTCATTTTCATAATGTCATGCATATGCGTATAAATTTCATACCATGCATATGTATATGCGTTCATAACATCATCAAACCTCTGAGGGCATCCCATCATATCATTTTGGCCACTGTGGGCAAATCATCAACATATACCAGCTGATCAGGTGGTGGTGCCTATATAACGCCGTAACCTTTTCCCATATCCCATATACATATATTATTCATATATACGCGTATATAATTCCATCTGGTCATGGGTCAATTTAAATGAATGCAATGCATGAGAAGTACGTCAATAAAATCTTTCGGAGTGTCATAAGACCATTATGCCTTTGATTAATATCACGAAACAAACTTTATCAACTTATGTATTTTCTGAGACCCATGAAAAAATGATAGAATAATATGACACATGAGGAATCAAGAACATAAGCATCTCTAATATTTCTATGAATAGAGTCATGTATGAAAATTATAAATTTGCTCGTTTCGTTTGTATCGTATGGATCATGCCAAAAGAAATAAGGGATAGCCTTAACATACGTGAGTCGATTCTCTTGAAAATCCCTCTAACACACATTAATTGCGACGGAACACGTAACAGAGAGATCGAAATAGGGAACAATCCGTATGAAATGCTCAAAGCAACAACGTTGCTATTGAAAAATCAACTTTGTCGAAACCCTTTCTCAAGAGATTTAGAATCAATGTTGTGTAATGGAAAGCTTGCTGAAACTCTTCTCAAGAGTTTAGGAACAATGTCACATGAAAAGGGAAAGTTTGGTTGAGCTCTCTTAGAAAGAACGCTACTGTATTCTTTTCTTAAGAGATTTGAAGATAATGTTGAATTTGAAAAGTTATCCTTAATTATTTGGTGGACCCCACGTGTCTAGCTTAGTGTCACTTAATTTCTTCAAGTGTGACACCTTTATTCCTAATATAGGAGTCACAAATCTTGGAATGGGGGCTACTACATTTTTGGTTTGGCCTTTATCCAAAGACTTTAGTTAATCAACCACTAATTAATAATTAACTTATTAATTCCCCCATTAACCAATAATTAACAGTTTATTCACATAATTAAGAATCATCTCAAATTATTTAAAATGCTAATTACTTTTAACACACCTTATACATCTTACTATTATGGTCATGTGGTATCTTTTATGGAACTAATCCATAAATACCGGGTATTATAGCTCGGACCGTATTTTATCCCAAAATGTCAAATTTCGACGAAACTCATTTTCTTTTATTCGTTTACCCTCTAACCTTCACGAATTTACTTATCACTTGTTTGAAATAACATAATACTTAAAACCTCAAAAATAATCTCATTCCCGAGCTTATATTAGTTTACTCATGGCGTACTTTTATGTACGAAAACATGGGGTGTAACAGTTCGGGTTTGTGCAAAATATTGCGAAGAGGATAGGTAGTTACAACACGAATTGGGTAACATTGGAAGTACGGTTTTAATTTCCTAGAGGCGCTTATTAAAGCAAGAGCTAATTTTTCTAAGTGCAGTTATCTAGTCTCGGTCTCACCTAAGGTCCGACTAACATAGTAAACATGGAATTGCATACCTTGATCTTCTCGAACTAGGACCCTACTTACCGCTATTCTCGAGACTGCCAAGTATAAGTAGAGTTGCCCGTCCGCTTTTGGGGTGTGAAGTAGTGGCGTGCTCGACATGTATCATTTTAGTTCTTCTAAGGCTTGCTCGAATTCCGTGGTCCATGCAAAATTACTCTTCTTCTTATGGAGTGAGAAGAACCGGTGACTTCTATTTGAGGACCTCGAGTTGAATCGCCCTAGGGCGGCTATGCGCCCCATTAACCTTTGTATGACCTTGACAATATCCACGACTGTGATATCTTCGATGAATTTTATTTTATCGGGGTTGATCTCGATCCCCCGATTTGATACCATGAAGCTGAGGAACTTGCTCGAGCCGACCCTGAACGCACACTTCTCCGGATTGAGCTTCATGTTGTATTTTCTCAGTATGTCGAAGGTCTCCTGCAAATGTTCCAAATGGTCCGGTACTCGGAGGGACTTAACTAACATGTTGTCAATATAAACCTCCATTGATTTACGTATTTGTTCATCTAACATTCGATTTACTAGGAGTTGATAAGTTGCCCCAACATTGTTTAGTCCGAACGGCATTACGTTATAAAATTAGGTGTCGTATCTAGTGATAAACAAAGTTTTTTTCCTGATAATCCTGGTTTATCTGTATTTTATTGCACCCGGAGTAGGCGTCTAGAAAATTGAGAATCTCGTGGCCGACCGTGGCATCGATTATGCGATCGATATTCGACAAAGGAAAAGAACCCTTAGGGAAGGCCTTGTTCAAGTCCTTATAGTCTATGCACATTCTAAGTTTATTTCCCTTCTTAGGGACTACCACTACGTTAGCTAACCATTAGGGATATTTTACTTCCCGAATGGACCCTATTTTGAGAAGTTTTGTTACCTCGTCCTTGATAAATTCATGCTTAACCTCGGACTGGGGCCTTCTCTTTTGCTTTACTGTACGGAACTTTGGGTCCAAGCTTAGTCGATGGGTAGTGATTTCTAGTAGGATCCCTATCATATCGAGATGTGACCAGGCAGAGCAATCCATGTTAGCTTTAAGGAAATGAATAAGTTTGCTCCTGAGCTTGTTGTTTAGCCCTGTGCCCATGTATACCATTCTTTCGGGCTAGCGGTCGATCACCGTTACTTGTTCCAGCTCCTCGACCGTTGAATTGGTGGCGTCAGATTCATCGGGGAGTTTGAAGGATCGAGGGATTCAGTAGTTGTCATCCTCGTCGATACCTTGCTCTTGCAATTGGGTCGAGGCCAATGTCTGTGGTTGCTATTTGGCCTCCTGCTTACTCTTCGACTCCGATCCCTTTGCAGATGGAAAAGTCGATACCGGTATTCCTTTATCGACTGCAAAAATCTCCTTGGCGGCAGGTTGTTCCCCGTACACCATTTTTACTCCCTTTGGTGTTGGGAACTTCAGAACTTGGTGAAGGTACCGCCCTCATGTTATGAATCTAGGGCCTTCCGAGCAGGGCGTTGTATCTCATGTCGCCCTCGTTCACATGGAACTTTATTTTTTGAATGGTCCCGGCTACGTTGACTGGCAAGATAATTTCCCCTTTGGTAGTTTCACTCGCCATGTTGAAGCCGTTAAGATCCCGAGTTGCAGGCACAATTTGATCCTGTAGGCCGAGCTGCTCCACGACCCTCGATCCAATAATGTTGGCCGAACTTCCTGGATCAATTAGAACATATTTAATTTGAATTTTATTCATAAGGACAGATATTACCAGTGCGTCGTTGTGGGGCTGTGAGATCCCCTCTGCATCCTGGTCATTGAAAGACAAGGTCCCTTCCGGCACATAGTCCCCAGTTCATTTTTTTGTGGTGATCGACACCTTGGTGCGCTTAAATACTGGTCCCTACGGAATATTGAACCCACCGACGATTATGTGAATCATGTGCTATGGTTCTTCCCGTTTGTTCTTCCTGTTTGCATCCCTATCTCTGAAGTGGTTCTTAGCTCGATTGCTCAAGAATTCTCGAAGGTGGTCCTCGTTGAACAAACGGGCTACCTCCTTGTTGGTTGATTTCCCAATGCACACGCAAGTGTACGTGGTCGACAAGTAATATAGGAT
>ML395751.1:9810-34398 GCA_005239525.1 Nicotiana knightiana | reverse complement strand
GGGCCAGGCGTTACAGCCCTAAGGCCTGGGTAACGCCTGGTCCCCCCAGGCGTTATGGGTCTAACGCCTGGGTAACGCCAGGCTGCCCCAGGCCGTTTGGCTTGGCGCCTGGCTGTCCCCCGGGTGTCCCCTCTCGCGTATTCTTCGACGTATTTGCATCCGTTTAGCCCCGTTTCCATTTCCAATTCACCTACACATAAAATAAACCCTATTAAGCACATACAACGTGTATTTTATCATTAAAGTACATAAAATGCGAGGTAAATAATGCTTAAAATCACGAATTCTAGCCACACATCATTTATACATAATGGAATGGAATGTTGGATGATGATTGTATCTTTAAGAGACTTGACAGGTGTGTAGGCAACTGCGAATTTCAGAAGACTTTCCCTGGCCTAGAGGTAACTCACCTCTCAAAAATAGGGTCTGACCACTGTCGTTTGCTACTGAAATGTGGTAGTGAAGCCACACCTGTTAAGAAGCCATTCAGGTTTCTTAATTTCTGGGTAAAACATGCATCTTTCAAAGAGGTAGTTAAAGAAAACTGGAGAGAGCAGATTTTTCTGCAAATCCATTTGTGATCTTGAATTATAAGTTGAAGAAACATAAGAAGGCGCTGTCTAGTTGGAGCAAAGCTACATATGGGGACATCTTTCAAAAGATTGCTAGCCTAGAAGAGGTTATATTGGTTCATGAAAGAGAGTTTGAGTCATTTCCTACTCAGATGAATAGACAGAGACTACATAAGGTACAAGTAGAAATAATTAAATATTTGGCATTACAAGAAGAATTTTGGAGACAAAAAGCAGGGATGGATTGGTTCAAAAATGGTGATAGAAATACTAAATTCTTCAATGCTCATGTAAATGGGAGAAGGAAGATATTTAAGCTTAAAAGAATCCAAGACAGCATGGGTAACTGCATTGAAGAAGATGAGCTTATAGCATAAGAGGCGGTCAATTTTTACAAGGATCAGTTTGGTGAAAGTGTTGTGCCAACCAACTTTGATATATTAAACTATGTACCTAGCATGGTTGACATGGCACAGAATGAGAAACTCATAAGCATACCTACAAAACAAGAAATTAAGAGGGCAGTATTTGGTCTAAATGGAAATTCAGCAGGGGGTCCAGATGGCTTTACAATAGCATTCTATCATTCTTGTTGGGAAATAATCAAGGAGGATATATATGTAATTGTATTAGCTTTCTTTTGTGGACATCAACTTCCCAAATGTGTGACACACACAAATATAGTTCTTTTACCAAAGAAGAAGGAAGTAACTACCTTTGCAGATATGAGGCGAATAAGTCTAAGTAATGTTGTGAATAAGATATTTTCAAGGGTGATACATGAAAGACTAGTTGGCTTACTTCCTAGTTTGATCTCAGAAGAGCAGGCTGGTTTTGTAAGGGGGAGGAATATTGTGGATAATGTGTTATTGACACAGGAAATTATAACAGATATTCGACTAAGAACAAAGGCTGGCCCTAATGTAGTTATCAAATTCGACATGGCAAAAGCCTATGAGAGGTTATCATGGCTGTTTCTCACAAAAATGTTGAGGAAATTGGGTTTTCAGAGGGCTTCATTGGGTTGATATTTGATCTATTAGGGATCAATTGGTATTCAATTCTAGTTAATGGTCCGCCTCATGGAATTTTCAAGTCATCTAGGGAAGTTAAACAAGGTGACCCTTTGTCACCTACACTGTTTATATTGGCTTTTGATGCTCTTTTGAGAGGTTTAAAGTCACTCCATATGAATTTGTACTTTTGTGGATTTGAGCTTCCAAAATGGAGACCAAAAATAAATATCTTGTCCTATACCGATGATACCATAATCTTCTGCTCATCTGATGAGATGTCACTAAGGTTGGTGTTGAGTATTATGTGCGCTTATGAGGCAGGTTCTGGACAGTTGGTGAATAAGAACAAATCTGCCATCTATATGCACCATTTGATAGACGAGAAGGTGGTGGGAAAGGTTGAAAGATCACCGGCATTGCAAAACAATAATTCCCCTTTACATAACTGGGATTCCCATTTTTCTATGCAAGGAGAAGAAATGATTACTACCAAGGACTGCTGAGAAAAGTAATGGATAAGCTGCAGTCGTGGAAGGGAAAAATGCTATCTATAGGTTGCAGGGATGTGCTGATCACTAATGTCTAGAAAAGCATGCCAATTCACCTTCTATCTGTTATAAATCCTCCAAACTATGTGATCAATAAGCTTCACAAAATTTTTGCAATTTTTTTGGAGCAGCAATGTAGGAGGAAATTCAAGGCATTGGGCTTCATTGACCACTCTTTGTATGCCATATGATGAAGGTGGCATTGGATTTAGTTTGCTGCATGATGTCTCAAAGGCACTCTTTTGCAAGTTATGGTGGAACTTTCGAACTAAGCCCAACCTATGGAGCTCAGTTATGAGCCAAAAGTACTGCAAAAGACTAAACGCAGTCATTGCACCTTGGAGAAGAAATGGTTCACACATATGGAGTAAAATGCTTGAATGCAGGGATATAATCGAGCATCAAATCACATGGAAGCCAAAAATGGGTTGATCTTTATTTCAGTTCGACAACTGGACAGATTTAAGAGCATTAAACTTCCTAAGTCCACCACAGTTTGGAGTTGATGAAGACATACACAATGTAAGTGACATGGTGGAGAACAATACTTGGCATGTGGAGAGGTTGTTTGCAGCTTTACCTATGGAGTTGGCACAGCATATTATTGATCATATCCCACCTCCAATACAGGATAATATGTTAGACATTCCATATTGGATGCTAGAAACAAGAGGCCATTTTAAAGGGAAATCAGCGTGGGAGTACTTGAGAAGGAGAGAATATCCCAGTGTATCCTATAAGATGATACTGGTGAAGGGGTTTCCTTTCAAGATCTCATTCTTCATGTTGAATGTTTGGAAAGCAAAGCTTCCCCTAGATGACTTTATGAGGATCTTAGGCTACTTAATGCCATCCAAATGTTGGTGTTGTGTAGATCCTAAGGAATAATCCATGGCGTATTTATTATACACTTCAAATGCTGCTAAAATAGTATGGAAATACTTTCTTCCTATAGAAGGAATAACAGTGGAGGGAATGTCCTTACATCAGACGATCACCAAATCTTGGATTGCTCAAGTCCTACCAAGAATCAAACCAATATTGAAAGCCATGCCAACATATATAGTGTGGGAGTTGTGGAAGAGAAGGAACAACTTGAAATATGGAGATGCAGTTTCATCCAGTCAAGTCATATACCAATTATCGACTACTCTCCAACAATTGGTCCAAGTAAGAAAGTCGGGACTTAGTGTACCTCACAAGTGGCATGAACTGCTCAACATGCTACAAAATTATAGATCAAAGTTGAAGTGTGAAAAAGTAATTTTGGAGTTTCCTAAAGAAGGATAGATAAAGGTAAATACAGATGGAGCAACTAGAAGCAATCCAGGAAGAAGTGCTATTGGCTTTTTCTTAAGAGATGAGAATTGGGATGTGAAATATGCAGTAGGAATAGAGATTAGGGAAGGCTCAAACAATGAAGCAGAGGTTATGGCAATTTTGGAAGCCTTGAGGATGTGCAAGGCAATGAATTACCCTCAGATTCTTGTGCAATATGACTCTATGTTGTTAATAAACATTATTGAAGGAACATGGAAACCTCCTTGGGTGATTGTTAATCAACTTGATGAAATTCTGGAAAGAAATGTTAAGGTGTCTCATATCTACACAGAGGGGAATAAGCTAGCTGATCATTTAGCAAATTATGCACTTGAGGTGGGAGCTATTGAGTTTCATGATATCTGGGAGCTTGACTCAATTAGTAGGAGGATAGTTAATCAAGACAAATTACAATGCCCATATCTCTGAATAAGAGTTACAAGGAATTAGGCGGAGATACGGGAGTTATGAAGGAAGAAAAGAAACCTGTAGTTGATCTTTACCATTGCCCTATTCAAATCCTAAGGGAGGAGAATGGGATGATGATCTTTTTTACTAACAAAGGTTTTTTTTTTTGCATGTACACATGCCAATTTGATCCATACTAGAGTGGAATTTGAGTTGGTGGTATTAATGATAAGCATTCATTCCGCTGGAAGGATACTACAGTGTGGAAACTGCATAGTAGCTAGGACAAGATCAAGCCATGTCAGAGTTTGGAAAGGATGTGCACCTACTAACACATTCAACAGCAAGGTACTGCACATGGATAGGGATTTAAGCTATAGAAATAGAAGAATGTTGCCCAGAAAGGATAAGAGAATTGGGCAGCTGGGATCAAGGGATATTAAAACTAGATCAGAAGTGGAGGATAGGGAATTAAGTAGGTGTGTCGTCACAGTTAGGAGAGATAAAGAAGCATTGCCCATAAATTTTGATAGAATTGGGCAGTTTGGAAAATGTGTTATAGATGTAGATGAACAAGAACAAGTGCTGCTTATACTGAATGACACAATAACTAGAAATTGCTGCTTAATAGGAACAATGTCCAAAAAGTCTAATCGAATTGGACAGATCAGAATAAGGGATACATTGAACCAGTCATATAAAGGAGTGGATCAACATAGTTTCTCAAATTCCAATTGTATACAAGTTTTGAGTTTGTAGAAGAAGTACATTAAGAGGAGTAGTGGTACATGGGATATAGGAAACCAAACAAATAGAGAGGCATAACAGTTTTATATGAGGCTAATATATCAAACACAACGCTTCATACAGGAGGGAAATTGCTAGGAATTCCACACATTTGAATTGAAGGATGGTTGGTGTAACAAATATGGATGCTGGCATATAGGAGATAAAGGATGGGATATAATGATAAAAAAAAATCAATGATAAATAAGTTGAAAGAAAGAAGGAAAGAAGATCTTGGAGTGATTTACCATATTCAAACCCTTTGGGGAGAGAATATGGATAGGATAGTTTTTACTAACACCTTTTTCTTTTTTGCAGGAGATGTTATTGTACATGTACCATATTCGTTGAGGAACTACCAAATGGTGGTATTAGTACAATATACTCATTCCACTGATAGGAAATCAAAGATATGCACAAACCTAGGAGCTTGGAGCTATATGAGGATATTAGTTGTAGAACAAGGTTCCAAAACCTTATGGTGGAGGATGCTCTTAAGAACAACACACAATTATGTCCTTATGCAAGAACTGAAGAACACGATCTATCTTAGGATACAAATTGAAAACTTCCTACCAAAAGACAGAGGTATGCAAGGCTCAACTACAACTAATAGTGTGTTGGCTGCATGTGTTTGGGATGTACTACTCCATCAAACAGAAGATAGATGCAACACATGGAGATTGAGATGGACAATGTGCGCAGAAACTTGGATAAATATACAAATGATACATGATGCACAATAGAAGAACAAGAAAAGGCAGTCGAGTAGGCAACATTGGCAAGCTATTTTAGAAGAACATGGTTCAAGATGGGATTTAGAGTTACTGGAAAATGAAAGTATGAAATCAAGAGATGGTTTGAAGGATGAGATATCGACAAGAAACAATAAACAATTAGGAGGAATGGATCAACAAAGCAGTGATAGGCAAAGAAGTGGCCCAGTGCTATTTTTAGAAAAAGGCGGCTATTTGTGCAAATTTCAAGCAAGTACAAAAATAATAAAGTCCCAAATTTGGAACATAATTGGCTACGTGTGCAAAGTGCTAGTATTTAATCATGTTTTAGGCAGTTGTATACGAGATAGTATTATTTCAGTGTGTAATACCATTTTTGGACATCACATGTTCAAATTTGGTAATATGATTTATGTATTTTTTTTCATTCTGTTACAGTCCTACCTTGTGTAGGAAAACATGCAATTATGTATTTAATTTAATATATAAATAAAAATTATCCATGGTATCTTCCTAGATGATTGCCTAAAAAAAATTAAAAGCTCCAAAAATTATGGAAAATTATAAGAAATGCTTGTGTAAATCCTGTAAATTAATAATAATGCAAAAAATGATATTTTGAAAGTATGTATATTATTTATGACGTGGTCTCGACTTCCAATAAAAAAGTAAGTAACTTCTACGCAAAAAATATATGAGGGCGAAATTGGGTATCAACAGCTGTCCTTCTTTACCCGAGGATGATGAAAAAGTTATCGGGTAAAGAAAATGATGACCGATTTTGACTGAATGAGATGATTTGAAAACTGGAGGCTGAACCTTGGTTCCTGAGTTACCTATATATCTCTGGTGTCACAGGAATCAGGTCGTGTGTAGTTCTGGATCCAACTGCGAACGAAACGGATGGAGTTGATATAGGAACAATCGTATGTTTCAGAAAGGGTTCTTTTGGGTAGGACGATATCAGATAAGTTAATGCGGATGTATCTCAGAACGAGTATCTGAACGATTATCAAGTAAAAGTGGGTAACTGATAGTCGTTGGTTACGTTTGAAATAATTGCAAGATGTAAACTTTGTGAACAAAAACCGGAGCAAGGATTGCTCCCGTTAGGAGAATAGTTACTTCCTGGATTACATGCAAAAAATTAAAACACAACACATGCAAGTATATATGGATTATTGCGAGAATTTAAACATAATGCAAACTCCCTTCGGACCTTGAAGGTTGTTTTTTTACGGTGAGGATGACGTCCTTAGACCATGACGTCCTGGGCCATGAATCATGTGATAAGGGATTCGCATGCCATGAAATGATGTCCCTGGGCCATGTAAATGGTGCCTCTGAACCATGATGCCGTTGAATAATGATGTGCACTTTTGATAGATCCTCGGGCCATGGAATGGTGTCTTCTGGCTATAAGGATGATTCCTTCAGACTATGATGCGTTTGGAAAAAATGGCAATGTTTCAGCCCATGAAATGCAAAGATGTGATGCTTGGTCATGTGTGAAGATATGACAAGACAAAGCTTAGTATTGGGTAAAGTGAGGGCAGTGCTTAGCTCTGGGTGAGTAGAGGATATTTCTAGGTATTATAAGGCGTAATGGAGATAGCATTTAGTCTTGAGGAAAAGGCAGTGCTTAGCCTCATGTAAGAAGGGGAGGCTGGGCGTAGCCTGATGCAAAATAGGAAACAATGCTTAGTCTCATGCCAAGAAAGGAAGTGCTTAGCCTTATGTAGTTAAGGAGGCAAGGCTTAGCCTTATGCAAATAGAAGACAATGCTTGGTCCCATGCAAATAAAGGTAGTGCTTAGCCTTATGCAGTTAAGGAGGTAGGGCTTAGCCTCATACAAATAGAAGATAATGCTTTGTCTCATGCAAAGAATGGCAATGCTTATCCTTATGTAGTTAAGGAGGTAGTGCTTAGCCTAATGCAAATAGGAGAAAATGCTTAGTCTCATGCAAAGAAAGGCAGTGCTTAGCCTTATTGATGTTAAGGAGGCATGGCTTAGCCTCATGCAAATAGGAGACAATGCTTAGTCTTGTGCAAAGAAAGGTAGTGCTTAACCTTATTGGAGTTAAGGAGGCAGGGTTTAGCCTCATGCAAATAGGAGAAAACTCATAGTCTCATGAAAAGAAAGGCAATGCTTAGCCTTATGCAGTTAAGGAGGCAGGGCTTAACCTCATGCAAATATGAGACAATGCTTAGTCTCATGCAAAGAAAGGCAGTGATTAGCCTTATGCAGTTAAGGAGGCAAGGCTTAGCCTCATGCAAATAGGAGACAATTTATAGTCTCATGCAAAGAAAGGTAGTGCTTAGCCTTATGCAGTTAAGGCAGCAGTGCTTAGCCTCATGCAAGAACACAATGAGTGGTAGTATTTCTTAGTGAGAAAGGAAAGTATTTCTTAGATGGAGACGTATTTGCGTTTGGAATCTTTGTGATTATGAAGATAGTGATTTTGATGTGTCAATATTCCTGTTATTTTCATTGTGCTTGCATCCAAAGAAAAATTGTGAGTTTTGCGGGCAAGGTCGGTCCGTGCTTTCATCTTCTTGCTTTGCTTTTGTTCCTTTATTTAGATCATGTTTGAGTTAACCTGTGGTTATATCAAATATAGTAGAATGAAATATAGTATTATGCAATATCGAGTAATTTAAATGAACTAATGACTATGACATATTTTAGAGACATTGCGACCTCCTTGCTTTAGAATCTTGAGGGTATTCCTCAATATTCTTCCTTAGTTTAAAAGCAATTCTTTGACTGTTCTGTGTATGACGAAGTTGGTTGGACTTACTACAGAATTTTGAGGGTCCTCCTAAAAATTCTTCCCCAGTTTCTGACCATGGAAAAAATGAATATTCTAGTGAGATGTGACCGAACCTATAAGGTTGTCTATGTAGACCCTCTTAAACGAGAATCGGGTCTAGCGTAGTTCAGTTACATCAGATGAAGAAATATAATAAATCTAAACATAGTGTCTCTTGAATGCGTCTGAATTGATAGGTTTTGGCCAAATCTCTCTGTCCATTTTTGTAACTATAAGTGCTTCTCCTGTTAGTGCTCTGTGAACCATGTATGGCCCCTTCCAATTGGGTAAAAAGTTCCCTCTGTCTTCATTTTGATGCGGGAAGATCCACTTTAGCACCAATTGCCCCTGTAAGAATTGTCTATGCCTGACCTTTTTGTTGAAAGCTCTTGACATTCTATTCTGGTAGAGTTGACCGTGACACACAACATTCATTTTTTTCCCATCAATAAGAGTCAGTTTTTCATAACTACTTTGTATCCATTATGCATCAGTGAGTTCAGCGTCTTGTATGATTCTAAAAGAATAAATTTCTACTTCTACGGGAATAATGACTTCAGTACCATAGACTAGCAAATAAGGAGTTTCCCTGGTTGATGTGCGAACAGTGGTACAATATCCAAGTAGGGAAAATGGTAACTTCTCGTGCCATTGTTTGTGATTATCTTCCATCTTCCTTAATATATTCTTGATGTTCTTATTGGCGACTTCCACAGCTCCATTCATTTGCAGCCTGTATGATGTGGAATCTTATGCTTGATCTTGAATTTTTTACATATGGATCTCATCAAATCACTATTAAGGTTGGTCGCATTGTTGGTGATGATTGATTATGGTACCCCGAACCGACAAATAATACAATCCCTAACGAAATTTATGATGACCTTCTTAGTTACAGCCTTGTAAGATGTAGCTTCAATCCTTTTTGTGAAATAGTCTATGGCTACTAGAATGAACTTGTACCAATACGAAGCGGCGGGTTTGATCGGATCGATGACATACATCCCCCAAGCAGAGAAAGGCCAAGGTGCACTTGTTTCATTGAGTTCATTAGGTGGCACTTGTATCATATCAACATGTACTTGGCATTGATGACACTATTGCACATACCTGATGTAGTTTGTTTCCCCTAGTTATCCAAAAATATCCTGCTGTTAATATCTTCTTAGCTAAGACTTAGCCATTCATGTGTGATCCGCAAGTTCCAGCATGTATCTCTTAGAGCAATTTGGATGCTTTCTTGGTGTCGACACATGGTAATAATCCCTGATCTAGAGTCCTTTTGTACATAATTCCTCCACTTTGGAAGAATGTTACGCCCCGCAATATTTCGTCATGCGGTATTATATTACGATGATGTTATGTTTTTTAGTATTGAATTATGACGATTTGTAGTATTGAATTATGACGATGTCGCACCCGTAGTATTGTAGGTTGAATTTGTCGTAAGGTAATTGACATTAGTCCAAGGAAAAAGATTATTTGGATAGTATAAGGATTATGTTATTTTAAACAAATGATGAGTAAATTCGTCAAGGTGAGAGGGGAAGCGAGTAAACGAAAACGAGTTTTTCGTCCAAGTTTTGCATATTGGGATAAAATACAGGTCGAGCGTTAATATACGATATTTATGGACTAGTGTCATACAAGGTACTACATGACCATGATAGTAAGATGTACAAGGTATGTTAAAAGGGAGTAGTATTTTAAGTAACTTGAGATAATTCTCAATTATGTGGGTGATTGGTTAATTATTGGATAATGGGATATTACCCAATTAATTAAGGAATTATATTGGATAGAGATGAAGGGAATTAGGTGGCATCCCCCGTGCAAATTGGAATGACTCATATCACAAATTGAAAGGTAGCATTTAAGTGTCATGGAAACGACTATACGTACAAGCTACCAAGACTTTAAAGGTTGGATTGTGGTCTTCATTGGTTATAAGACTTCTTCCTATATCCAAACAATTTCAAGAATGGAAGATTTCATTCCAACAGAGAACATATATTAATCTTGGAACAAAACAATTCCAACGAGACTTCTTAGCACCGCAGCAACGTGAGATTTTGCGATTCTAAAGGAATACAGTGCAACCTTTTTCCAAGAATATCATACGGATTTTTTCCTACTCTATGTATGTTAACGCTAAGCCGTTCTTTCATTTTGGCACGGTCTCGTAATTACACGAGTTTGATAACGGAGCTTAAAGAAAAATTCATATCCCGAAATTTACGTATATTTTTCTAGTTTTGTAAGTTACAATATTCTCTTTATTGGGACTTAATATTCATTTGACTATTTATTTCTTCCAGTCAAGAGAGCAGAGAGTTGATATATATAGTATTAAAGTATTTTCATTACCGTCGAGCTATAATGGATGGGCAGGCCCCTATTGGGCAACCTCTGATTAGATGGTAAGTTATATACCGAGCCTACTGTGGTTGAGCGCTTATGAGCGAGCCCAGTTTGTCAAGATATAGAGCCTATTATGGTCGAGCGCCTATGAGCGAGCCTACTACGACAGAGCAGTTATATGTATATATATATATATATATATACCGAGCCTTATAGGGCAGGACAACTATGTTACTTACTATATTGAGAGAGTTGAGTCACTATCCACAGATAAACATATCTTAAGATCATCTTTGACTCCCAGTTACTTTCACTTAATATATTATCAGCTTAGTTTCAGCTTTCAGTATATTGCCTTACATACTCGGTATATTATTTCGTACTGACGTCCCTTTTCTGAGGGCGCTGCATTTTATGCGTGCAAGTTCAGATAGACAGACGGGTAAACCTCTTCATTAAGTGTTGCTCGAGTTCAGCTTGATCGGTAAGCTCCATGCCTTTCGGAGTTGCCAGGTCGAGAACGTTATGTATATCTTGTATATATATGTTTATATGTTTTGAGTAGGTCGAGGAGGTGTTCCAATCATAGTATATACATCAGCAGGGGCTTGTAGACATATTATTTCAGTAGTGCAGTATGACTGGCTTGTAGTCCTTGTATGTATATTTGGTTGGTTTGTCAACTGTAGTAAGTACGACGGCCTTGTCGGCCCAGCTTTATATTGGTATTTAGTCAGTATTCGTAGTTGTCTTGCAATGTGGCCCATGGCCAAATTATGACATCATATGTTCAGAGTTCCTTAGTCTCAAGTTGGTACGTAAGGATAGGTAAGGCACGGGTGCCGGTCTCGTCCCCCAGGTTCGAGTCTTAACAAAAGTGGTATCAGAGTAGTTATGTTATAGGGAGTCTACAAGACGCGTCTAGTAGAGTCTTGTTTATAGGTGTGTCATGCCTGACAGTTATAAGTAAGAGGCAATAGGGTATTTATGATTATTACTCTTTGTTCTTACTCTAGATCGTGTGGTAGAGCTCAGTTGTAAGGACTCAATTTCGTAAACTTTATCTTATTCATAATACGACGATGCCTACATCCATAAAAACGGTTGGTAAGAGATATAGTCGTGGAAGAGTTGAGCTGGAGGAACTCGATTTTGCATCATGCTTATGATGAGTAAATGTGAGGTCTTCAGCAGATCATGCGTGTGCTAAAATTTGTAAAGTTCTTGATAAAAAAGATTTAAGGCAAGAAAATTTGATACACTCTTACCGTAAAAAGGAATAAGAGGATTGGGGGGTAGATATAAGTTTCAACAAGTAAAAGAAGCGAGGTGATGAAGGGTACGGGGTACCTAGTTAGTAGAGATGAACATTATCTACTATTCAAGCAGAGAAATATAAGCATTTTGAGTCACAATTTTAACAGAAATATGTACCATTGGCCACACACATTGCCCCATAGGAGCTAAAAATATGCTTTAAGAGGAGGATGTGATATCAGGATCCGGTTGGGGTTACAATAACCCAAAGTGATGGATGAATTATTTGTATACTTGATATTTCTTAAGGGTATTGCAAATGCGCTAATAAATATCCTTATGAGATACCCAGATGGTGCACTCTAAAATAGTAAAGCTAGGTATGAGCACTAGAAAGATAGGCACTGAAAGGATAAATATTACCTTAGTGTGGCTTCCGTCCCTAGTAGAGGAAGAACGTTAGGCAGCTCGAAGAGCCAGTACATGGAGCAAGGGGAGGTAAAAGCAAAAGAATGTCTTGTTAAAATTTTCAGAATAAAGTGATAGATAGAAATATTAGCAGGGCAGTATGGAGAGTGATAATGAAGCATTATGAGTGAGATGTGATACATGGATGACAATGGTAGAGTGTCATGGAATCTATAGTCAAATGAAAAAAGAGACGATATGCGATGGGTCTTAAGACAACAAAAGAGCATAGGCTATATAGTCACATCCTCATTTCGAGAAATAACTTTGCAAATCTGACGTGATTAACAGAAGGAGAAGTTAGACCCCAGAGTAATATAAATCATTATGGACTAGTGAACAAGATAAACTAAACATGATTTAGGGGCTGAGTGATTTGATAATAGTCGGTATCTTGAGAATTTCGTATTTCGTTCCGGTGATAACAGTGTGGACGACAACAAAAAATTCATGGGAAATCCAGAGAATGGTCATTCAGGAAGACGCTTCCCTAAAGCAAGTAATGTGAGTAAAGTTAATCTTAAGGGATTGTATGCTCCAGTTATACTAAGTGTCACCCTCGCGAGTAAGGGAATTTCGTTATACTTGGTACAAAAAGATTACCCAAGGAGAGTAAGGGTCATCGATGATGTGAAAGGACGCCAAAAATGAAGAGGTAGAACATCTATAGGAAGATTGTCGTAGCTCTAACTCTTAGTACTCACATAAAGGGGGAATATGGAATAACGTGACATTAAATCAGAATTAAGTTGTTCTAGTAATTATGGAGTGGTAAAAGAATAACGCGAAAAAAAGAAAAAGGGATGAGATTGCACTTATTTAATGCCTACAGATAAGATACGATACCAGAGCATTATGCAAACACGACATCAAGGAAAGGAAGTAAGGCTTCATGCGAGAGATATTATTGTATAATAAGGAGCCAGTGTGAGAGGTAATTTCAGATAAAGGAAATGACCCAAGAAAGATTACGCAGAATATTGATACGGGAATGGGCCAACAAGCAATTAGTAGTTGATTCAAGAAGAGCCTAACTATGACTAGACAAGAGAATACAGACAAATCAACAAATTCTGCAAGATAAACATAGGGAAACCCCAATATGGGGAACTCAGCCTCACTGTTTTAACGTCGTGATCCTTGAAAAATATCCATATAGGAGTTGGGGAAGTTAAAGAGGTAACGTACGAGTGTTGTAGAAATAAAAGAAAGTGTCACCGTGAAGACAGTCAAAATATTTGTTCAGGAGTAACCCTACAAGCACAAGGGCGTGGGGATAAGTAACTATGGGTAACTATAGGCGAGGAATAACATCAAGAATTCCGTCAGGCATACGATGTGATAAGCTCACAGCCTTACAAGAGTCAGAGGATCCCCCGCCCCCTCTTAAGTACCACAATGAAAGACTAGTTAAGGAAATAAGGAAGAAGGCTTTATCCAAATCACAATGACCTAAGGTGGAAAGGGTTGTGTAACAAAATTTTAACTACAAAATTGTATGCACTCCAAAGAAAGTTGAACCTACCATGGCTAATGACCGGGGAGTAAAACCAAAGGTAATATTCGAGACCACATAAGTTGCACAAAAAACTTCGGCATGCATGAGAACTCAGATAAGCTAAATATGCACGCAAAAAGGGGGAAAACCAGGAAAAGCAATTGCTTACATTTGAAGAAAACTGAAATGGAATGAATGGAATTATTCCATTAAGGATCAGTCATAGAAGACTCCGGTATAAGCTAAAGAAGGAATTAGGCCCAGTTCATAGATAAAGGATTGAATCATTAGCAGACTATATCATGGTTTTCCATAGCGTCCATAAAAGGCTGAAGTAATAACTAAATGCCATATGACATAGATCGGAAGATAGCTTGAGCCTGCATAAAGGCTAATCAGAGGAAAGAGGAAACTAAAGAACTACATCAACTAAGTAAATTAGGAGTCTGCTTATTGGACCTAGAAAGTTACAAACATCATGATTGATAAAATTGTAGAATCACTCTTAATATCAAAGGTATAAGAGAAATAGTACATTAGCCATATTCTATAACTTCTCTATGATAGAGCCAGTTAGAAGAGTACCAGTATGGAGCTACCACCAGATTGTGTATGCACCAGAGGTGTAGGTATTATAAGAGCGCTTCATGATGTGGATGTGATTATACCTATATGAATGGGAGGTCATAAAAGATATGATGTGAAACTTTAAGATAAGTACGGTAAAGGCGGAAAACGTACGAGATACTCAAATACATAAGGTTGTGAATAGTCCTTACATCGGATAGGAGGCTAAAGTGCGGGGATTCAATATCTAGGAAGAATAGCGGCATCGTCCGTAGCATATCCTCCAGCCTATGGTCTAGGTATTGAGAAGCCTGATTAAGAGAATGAAGAAAAGTTTGAGAAGATGTGATGTCTCGCTTGATATTCCATAAAGACATAAGGAAATCTATGATGCAACCAAGTTGGAAGGTTGCAAGTAATATAAATAGATATGTGTAGGCCGGAAGATCTTGTATGATGAAGCGACAAGGTTCTAGAAGACATGAGTAAGGATAAGAAAGTACGAGTGAGAAGGTAACAAAATGGATAAGTCCTTAGGGTTAAGCCCATAAAAAACAAGAAGAGAAGACGATTTCCCTCAGTTATACAAAGCACACTATAGCCTGAATGAACTGAAAGGAGTCTAAGACTAATAGCATTTAGAAGAGATGGAATGTTGTAGAATGGGGGTGTCATTATGATAGATAAAGGACGACATTTGGTCCTTCGATTGAGTAATGATCTGATGAAAATAAAATAAGAGAAGAAGAAGATTTCATGAATTGGACATGATTAAAATATTCATGTAAGGCGAGTCACATTGGGATGCCATGAAATATGGTTATGGAAGTATAATATCGTATCACCCAGGTGGATCAGAAAAATAACTTCTAATATTCCATGATGCAACGTAAGCCCTAGTGGCAATATATTACGTAAGAAATTTCAAGTTATCAATGGATAATTGTAGATTAACATTGAGGTGAATCAACAATGGATGTGTAAAAGTTGCAAAGTACGAGATGAGATTGGGCCATTAGTCTTAAAATGAACAGTAATGAAGAAGCGTTAAAGGATTAGCTTTATGCATATAGGATAGGCAACGAGAGTAACCTGGGGTTTGGTAGCAGACTTCAGTAATGATAAATCGAAGTAAGAATTTTGGTATAGTATGGCCTAGTTAGTTGTAGTAAAGCTAATGGTGCCAGAGGGACAACTTGGCATAATTTTGTATATGTTCACAAAGTGAAGCTTGGAGATTGGCAAAAAGCTGGAAGAGAAGAGAAGAGTCAAGCGCACATACACAGTTAGAGTCGTAAAGGCTGTAGGATAGAAGGTAGCAACAATTACGAGATTAGAAGGATTCCGACTACAAGTCATGGAGTGAGAAAGAGGTCTAAAAGAGGGAAATGCCCTGGCCTTTGGGATTCATTCACAGAACAGTTGCCTAGAAGGAAATACGAGTACTAAAGTATTCGCAAGACCTATGGCTTATTCGAATGATAAGAGCATCAATCAACATTCCAGGACGAATGTTCCAAAGGGGGGAATGATGTTACGCCCCGCAATATTATGTACATATTTCGTCCCGCAGTATTATATTACGATGATGTTACGCCTCGCGGTATTAAATTACGACAATGTTGTACCATGTAGTATTATACATTGAATTTGTCGTAAGTTAATTGACATTAATCCAAGGAAAAACATTATTTGGAGATTATAAGGATTATACTATTTTAAACAAATGATGAGTAAATTCGTGAAGTTGAGAGGGGAAGCGGGTCGAAGAAAGTGAGTTTTTCGTCAAAGTTTGGCAAATTGAGATATAATACGGGTCGAGTGTTAATACCTGATATTTATGGACTAGTTCCATACAAGGTACTACATGACCATGATAGTAAGATGTACAAGGTATGTTAAAAGGGAGTAGTATTTTATGTAATATGAGATAGTTCTTAATTGTGTGGGTGATTTGTTAATTATTGGATAATATGATATTACCTAATAATTTAATGAATAATATTAGATAGAGATGAAGGACATTAGGTGGCAGCCCCCATGCAAATTGGAATGACTCATATCACAAATTGAAAGGTGGCATTTAAGTGTCATGGAAATAACACTTACGTACAAGATACCGACACTTTAAAGGTTGGATTGTGGTCTTCATTGGTTATAATACTTCCTTCTACATCCAAACAATTTCAAGAACGGAAGATTTAATTCCAAATAAGCACAAATATTAATCTTGGAACAAAACAATTCCAACGAGACTTCTTAGCACCGTAGCAACGTGAGATTTTGCGATTCTAAAGGAATACGGTGCAACCTTTTTCCAAGAATATCATAAGGATTTTTTTCTACTCCTGGTATGTTAAGGCTAAGCCCTTCTTTCTTTTTGGAATGGTATCATAATTACACGAGTTTGATAATGGAGCATAATGAAAAATTCATGTCTTGGAATTTACGTATATTTTTCTAGTTTTATAAGTTACCATATTTTCTTTATCGTGACTTCATATTCATTTGAGTATTCCCTTCTTCCAGTCAAGAGATCAGAGAGTTTATATATACAGTATTAAAGTATTTTCATTACCGTCGAACTATAATCGATGGGCAGGCCCCTATTGGGAAACCTCTGATCAGATGGTAAGTTATATACTGAGCCTACTGTGGCCGACCGCCTATTAGCGAGCCCAGTTGGTCAACATATATAGCCTATTATGGCCGATCACCTATGGGTGAGCCTACTATGGCAGAGCAGATATATATATATATACACACACACCGAGCCTTATAGGGCCGGACAGCTATTTTACTTACTATATTGAGAGAGTTAAGTCAGTATCAACAGGTAAACATATCTTCAGATTATCTTTGACTCCCATTTACTTTCAGTTATTATATTATCAGCTTAGTTTCAACTTTCAGTATATTGTCTTACATACTCAGTACATTATTTCTTACTGGCGTCCCTTTTTTGGGGGTGTTGCAGTCCCTGCGTGCAGGTTCAGACAGACAAACGGGTAGACCTCCTCATTAAGTGTTGCCCAGGTTAAGCTTGATCAGTAAGCTCCATGCCTTTGGGAGTTGCCGGGTCTACAACCTTATGTATATCTTGTATATATATGTTATGACTAGGTCGGGGAGTTTTTCCGATCACAGTATATCCATCAGTTGAGGCTTGTAGAAATATTCTATTAGTTAGTTCACTATGATGGGCTTGTAGGCCTTGTATGTATATTTGGTTGGTTTGTCAGCTATAGTAAGTACGATGACCTTGTCAGCCCAGCTTTATATTGGTATTTAGTCAGCATTCGCAGTTGTCTTGCAATGTGGCCCATGGCCAAAGTATGACATCATATATTCAGAGTTCTTTAGTCGCAAGTTGGTATGCAAATATAGGTAAGGTACCGGGTGCCGGTCTCACCCCCCAGGTTCGGGGCGTGACAAAAGTGGTATCAGAGCTGTTATGTCGTAGTGAGTCTACAAGCCGTGTCTAGTACAGTCTTGTTTATGGGTGTGTCGTGCACCAAACTTATAAGAAAAAGGCTACATGGAATTGAGGACTGTCACTCTTTCTTTTTACTCTAGATAGTGTGGTAGAGGTCAGTTGTAAGAACTCATTTCCTAAACTCTGTCTTATTCATAATACGACGATGCCAACATCCAGAAAGATGGTTGATAAGAGATATAGCCGTGGTAGATTTGAGTCAAAGGAACTCAAATTTTCACCACGCTTATGATGAGTAAATGTGAGGTCCTCAACAGATCATGCGTGCACTAATATGTCTCAGGTTCTTGATAAAAGGCTTTAAGGCAAGAAAATTTTATATACTCTTATCGTAAAAAGCAATAAGAGGATTGGGAGGTAGACATAAGTTTAAACAAGTAAAAGAAGCAAGGTAACAAAAGGTACAAGGTACCTAGTTAGTGCAGATGAACATTATCTACTATTCAAACAGAGAAATATAAGCATTTTGAGTCACCTTCAATTGTAACAGAAGTATGTACAATTGGCCACACCCATCTCAGTTATGCCCCATGGGAGCTAAAAATATTGTTTAAGAGGGGGATGTGATATCAGGATCCGGCTGGGGTTACAGTAACCCAAAGTGATGGATGAATTATTTGTTATACTTGATATTTCTAAAGGGTATTGCAAAGGTGCTAATAAATCTCCTTATGAGATACCCAGTTGGTGCACTCTAAAATAGTACAAGTAGGTATGAGTATTACAAAGATATGCATTGAAATCCTTGAAGTGACAAATATTACCTTAGTATGGCTCTCGTCCCTTGTAGAGGAAGAACGTTAGGCAGCCTAAAGAGCCAGTAGATGGAGCAAGGGGAGGTAAAAGCAAAAGAATGTCTTGTTAAAATTTTCAGAATAAAGTGATAGATAGAAATATTAGCAGGGCAGTATGAAGAGGGATAATGAAGCATTATGAGTGAGATGTGATACATGGATGACAATTGTAGAGTGTCACAGAATCTATAGTCAAATGAGAAAAGAGACGAGAGACGATGGGTCTTAAGACAACAAAAGAGTATAGGCCATATAGTCACATCCTCATTTCGAGAAATAACTTCGCAACTCTAACGTGATTAACAGAAGGAAAAGTTAGACCCCAGAGTAATATAAATCAGTATGGACTGGTGAACAAGGTAAAATAAACATGAATTAAGGGCTGAGTGATTTGATAATAGTCGGTATCGTGAGAATTTCAGATTTTGTTCTGGCGATAACAGAGTGGACGACAGCAAAAGATTCATGGGAAATCCATAGAATGGTCATTCAGGAAGACGCTTCCCAAAAGCAAGTAATGTGAGTAAAGTTAAGCTTAAGGGGTTGTATGTTCCAGTTATAATAAGTGTCAGCCCCGCGAGTAAGGGAATTTCGTTATCCTTGGTACAGAAGGATTACCGCAAGGAGAGTAAGGGTCATCGATGATGTGAAAGGACGCCAAAAATGAAGAGGTAGAACATCTATAGGCAGATTGTCGTAGCTCCAACTCTTAGTACTCCCCTAAAGGGGGAATATGGAAAAACGTGACATTACATCAGAATTACGTGGTTCTAGTAATTATGGAGTGGTAAAGGAAGAATGCGATAAAACGAAAAAGGGACGAGATTGAACTTATTCAAATCCCACAGATATGATACGATACTAGATCATTATGCAAACACGACGTCAAGGAAAGGAAGTAAGGCTTCCTGCTAGAGATATTATTGTCTAATAAGAGCCAGTGCAAGAGGTAAGCTAATACAAAGTAAATCACCCAAGAAATATTACGCGGAATATTGATACGGGAATGGGCCAACAAGAAATTAGTAGTTTATTTAAGAAGGGCCTAGCTATGGCTAGACAACAGAATAAAGATAAATCAATAGATTGTGCAAGATAAACATAGGGAACCCCAATATGGGGAATTCAGCCTCACAGTTACGATATCGTGATTCTTCAAAAAAATCCATATAGGAGTTGGGGACGTTAAAGAGGTATCATACGAGTGTTACAGAAATAAAAGAAAATGCCACCATGAAGACAGTCAAAATATTAGTTCAGGAGTAACCCTACAAGCAGAAGGGTGTGGAGATAAGTAAGTATCGCTAATTATAGGCGAGGAAGAACATCAAGAATTCTTTCAGGCACACGATGTGATAAGCTCGCAGCCATACAAGAGTTATAGGATCCCCTCCCCCGCCTTAAGTACCACAATGAAATACTACTTGAGGAAATAAGGAATAAGGCTTTAACCAAAGCACAATGACCTAAGGTGGAAAAGGTTGTGTAACATAAGTTTAACTACAAAATTATATGCACTCCAAAAGAAAGTTTCACCTACCATGGCTAATGATCGGGGAGTAAAACCAAAAGTAATATTCGAGACCACATAAGTTGCAAAAAAAACTTTGGTATGCATGAGAACTCCGATAAGCTAAGTATGCACGCAAAAAGGGGGCAAAAAGACCAGGAAAAGCAATTTCCTACATTTCAAAAAACTGAAATAGAACGAACGGAATTATTCGATTAAGGATCAGCCGTATGAGACTCCGGTATAAGCTAAAAGAAGGAATTAGGTATATGTCATAGAAAAAGCATTGAATCATTAGAGGACTATACCATGGGTTTCCATAGTGTCCATAAAAGGCTAAAGTAATAACTAAATGCCATAATCCGCAGACCGGAAATAGCTTGAGCCGACATAAAGGCTAATCAGAGGAAAGAGGAAACTAAAGAATTACATAAACTAAGTAAACTAGGAGTCTTCTTATTGGACCCAGAAAGTTACAAACATCATGATTGATAACATTGTAGAAACATTTTTAATATCAGAGGTATAAGAGAAATAGTACAGTAGCCATATTCTATAACAGCTCTACGATAGAGCCACTTAAAAGAGTACCAGTATAGAGCTACCACCAGATTGTATATGTGATGCGTGGCTAGAATTCATGATTTTAAGCATTATATACCTTGCATTTTATGTGCTTTAATGATAAAAATACACGTCGTATGTGCTTAATGGGGTTTATTTTATGTGTAGGTGAATTGGAAATGGAAACAGGGCTAAATGGATGCAAATACGTCGAAAACTACGCGAAAGGGGACACCCGGGCGATAGCCAGGCGACAGAGCCAAACAACCTGACCCAACCAGGCCTTACCCAGGCGTTTGGGCTAAAATGCCAGGGGGTGCCTGGCGTTACCCAGGAGTTTGGGCTGAAACGCCAGGGGATGCCTGGCCTTACCCAGGCGTTTGGGCTGAAACGCCAGGGTCTCCAGTCGGCCAGAAATCGAGTTTTGACAGGTTTTAAGTGTTTCCAAGTTGGAATAGAAGTCTTTGACACGTTTAGGGTTCATCCTAAACATATTAATAGACCAAAAAACATCACATTGAGTGACTTTTGGACGGAGGAACACACTACGTTGAAAGAGGATTCTACTTAGTTTTTCTTCTCTTCTCTTCTTTTAGTTTTATAGTTTATTAGTTCTAGAGTCTTGGGTGTTACATGAACGTTGTAGTTGAAGCTTGAATTATTCTTATTGTTTTATCTTAATTGGTTTGTTTATTCAATCTTGTGCTTAATTATTCAATTGCTTGATCACCAATTGAATACTATCTACGAATCTAGGGTTGAACTCGGGAGAGGGAATTCTAGATTGCATATAAGATTGGGTAGAGCAAGATCTTAACCCTTCAGGGGAGCGGATTTGCGGTTAGGATAGGAATATACCTAATCGCCTTGCTTGGTTATTATACGGGAATTATTAATGCGTTCTTGTTAATCCTGATTCCATAGGAATATAGGCGTTAGGTTAGCTTGAATAGGCGAGTTGTACTTCGGGAGAAGGCTACGAGCAATATTAACCTCGTCAATCAATAAACCTGATTAGAAGATTTAGGTCGAAAACTCAACGTGATTGTTTAACAACCCATAACTCTAGAATATCAATTTACCTTGAATTCATCTTTAAGTTAGTTGTCTATTTAATCTTTTGATTTACTATTTTAGATTAATTCTAGTTAAATATTTGTTTGAGTTTAGTTTAGTGGATAGTTAATCACAAGTCCCTGTGGGTACGATATCTGGACTTAAAATCCTATATTACTTGTCGACCACGTACACTTGCGTGTGCATTGGGAAATCAACCAACAAGTTTTTGGCGCCGTTGCCGGGGACTTAGAAATTAACTATTCTACTAGATTGACTCTTTACTTTTGAATACGTAGTTTTTTTTTTATATATCTTTATTTTTTTTTTATCTTAATTTAATACTTTATTATCTCTCTTGACATGGCATCTTGGAATGATAATTGGTTGAATAGTGGTTATTCTTATTGTGATGATCCTTGTCTGTATTGTGGAGGACCACACATGTGGCAATATTGTCCATCTCAAACTAATGTGTGGAATTTTTGTAATGAATGTGGTTGTCATGGTAGCCATGGGGATGGTTGTCCTAATTCTTATTATCCTTCTCAGAGCTTCTATTGTAATGTTCCTAATAATGTTAATGAGTTTGATAGGAGCAAGGAAGTAGAGGATATGGAAAGTATGGAACATATTTTGGACTTGATGAGACAATTAGCGGAGCAACAAAACGAGATAGACGAGCAACAAGCTCTTGATGACTTAGCTATAAAAAGACTGCAGGCTAAAGTCGATGAATTAAAGGACAAATCACAAGACGTACCCCAACTCGACGAAGAAAGCGAGTTCCCACCAGAAAATAATTTTGAAGAAGCAGATATAATGAGCCAATATTGGTTAGAGGAACAATCTAAAGTAATAAAATTTCATGAGTTTCTTCATGATGGTCTTTCAATTATGACAGAGCAGCTGATTGAAGGAAGCACTGAGCTCAAGAAGGAGATAGACCAATTTGGCTCAGATATCCATGACCTGCAGGCTCAATTGAATATAAATGTTGAGGTGTCTGATGCCCTACAATCAATAGTTGTGGATACTGGCCAACCTGTGGAGCTGAAAGAGGAAATCCAAATATTCGACTGAATGATTAATGATGTCAAGGATGATGAAGAGTACAGAAGAGAGAATGTCAAAAATAATGCAGTTTTAGAATTGGAGCGTATTGGACCTCATTCTAAACACTTTTCAACATTGTGTTTGGTTGGTGACATGGGAATTGATCCAGTCGAGCATATAGAGGAGTCAATGGAAGAGGAACAAAGTGTTTATATTATGAGATTTGTGATGCCAAGGCGACAAACTGACATACCTCACCTAAGGGCCAAGAAGTGCAAGATGCTATACCTACGGTTTGGTTCCTTCATTTTTATACCACCACCCCATGAACGTGACAGAAAAATTGATGCAAAATTGGGGACGCAATTCATATCCTCAAAGTGGAAGGAAAAGTGGTGAAGCAGCAGAGTCGTGCCACGACTATAAATAAGGCGCTTGTTGGGAGGCAACCCAGCCTGTATACCCTTTTCATTATTTTTTTTTTATATTTTCTCTTTAGTGTCAGTTTTGTGTTGTTTTTATTTTTTGCAGAGTAGGGAAAGTCTGAGTACCCAAAAGATGAAGCTGAGGGGCATGTTTGTGCTTAAGTGTGGGGTCATCCCGACCCCAAGGATTGAGAATCATGTCCGGGCTATACCTGAAAGGGTCTCAGGGAGTATTTCTCACCTTTGTTATAATGTTTTTCTTGGTGATCATGCATCGAGGACTATGCATAACATAAATGTGGGGTGGGGAAACTACTTTCTGAAATAAATGGAGAAACTACTTTCTGAAAGAAAAAAAATATGGACTTTTTCCAACGATGGATTTGTTGGACAATTTTCTTGAGGAATAAAGTCCGATTTAAAAATACCAAAAAGATTTTATTTTTAAATAGGTAGTATACCTTGCTTTTTCTTTGGGCTCCGGTTCTTTTCCAAGGGTGTAACTTGAACCGGGTATTTTAATTTTTTTTTTAGAAGAGCTAGGAAGAAGCTGAGTTACTTTTAGAAATACCCTGTGACATGTTTGGTGCCGGCATATTAGGTTATGACATACATTCTGCTTTCCCTTATATTTGGGTTGACATGTGATGCCTGAGAAAAATAAATAGCCTAATTTGTGACGCCTTAGCTCAGTTGTTTGACTTGTATGCTACATAGTGTAATATTGCTTAATTCTCTCAATTTTGTGTGCTTGCTTGACACTTGAGAGTTGAATAAAATTGTTGTGATTGAGTCATGTGCAATGTGTGCGTGAGGTAGTGATTTTCTATGCTATCCTGTGTAGTCTAGAACTTGCCCCGTGTGTTAATCGAAGCGAAATTCTAGGTTATGCTAGTCGATGAGATGCCATAGGCATTTTCGTTCTTGGCTATGGATGTGCTTGACACATAAGAAATAAATTTTTCCATTTTTAGCCCCTTTGAGCCTTTAGACCTTTTCCTTGGTACCCACATTACAAGCCGTACCCCTATTTTGTTCTTAAATTGAGATTTTTGCACCTTGTCCTCCTAAGGCACTTAGTCGCTAAAAGAAGTAAGGTGAGATATTGGGGATTAGTTTCGAGTGGAACCATGTAAGGGCATGTTGGTGCACTAAAAGAAAATAGTATGCAAAAGTCACTGGCCATTGAATTGTCATGTATGGAGTGTGTATACGGAAGAAAAAAAATATATATATATAATTGATAGTAAAAAGTATGTACAAAAAGATACACACCTCCAAGTTTCTATTGATGTGTGCTAGTGAAAATATATTGAAGTGCTTAATTCAAAAA
>ML395749.1:23372-43913 GCA_005239525.1 Nicotiana knightiana | reverse complement strand
ATCTCTCATGTTTGTTTACGTGCTCTTTTTCCTTGATTAATCCAAAAACCTGAATGTATTTCATGCTTAATTCGTTAGTAACTAACCTAGGTTTTTGTCACTGTTTTCATATGTATGCTCATTTCTTTTTCCTTGATCCGTTTAGTTAATTGATTCTGTCTATGTGCTTGATTAGGTAGCCGAATAATTTGTTTTAGATTTAAGATTCAAATATGTCCATGACAGTCATATATTTGTTCTTGGTCAGATTCCTTTTGAATATCATGACTGATAAGCTGCTTTCTTATGAGTGCTTTTGGCTATGAATTCGTTTGGTCAATTATTTCGTTTTGATATGCATATAGATTGTCTAGAGTTCTTTGATAGTTAGTTTTCCCTAACCTACTGTTTCATTAATAAAACTTTGATCCTAATAGGTTAAATTACTCCGAGGCTTGGGTCATTAATTAGGTGAAAGTTAATCTCTAGTTTAATGTTAGGAAACTACAATGTTTAGTTGCCTAATAGCCTATTTGAGTAATTAGGCTGATATTTAAACCAATAAAGGTGACTAAATTCTTAGATTGCCTAAGTTGATAGTAATTAGTTAAGTCTAATCGAACTGAAATGGGCCAATTAACCTAATTACTAATTAAGATAATCAATTAGGGTTAACCAAAGTAATTTGTAAAATCAATTAACCTAAGTCTTAGGACTTTGAACTAATTAATATAATTCAATCAATGACTAATCAACTCTAGGCACTTAATCAATTAACCTTCAACTAGTTTGACTCAACTATTAGTTAAGAATAACTAATGGCTAAACTAATTACATAACTAGGGTTAACTAACCAAACTTTAAATAATAACCCAAGTGAGTATAACCTTGATTACCCAATGGTAAATTCAGGGACTCCAAGGGGTACAATAGGTAATGTAGACTTAGGAAATCAGAATTTTAAGGGTAAAAGGGTCTTTTAATAGGTAAGAATGTTCTAGAATAGGGGCAGTTGTCCCAAAGATAGGGTTGACAGTTGCCCTATGTACTATTTTGGTACTATTTTTCAGTATTGGATAGGGAATATTCAAAAGAATATCCCATTCCCAAATATCTTATAAATAGACCATCTTTTTAGAGGTGAGAGAGTTGGAATTTTTACACTTTTGAGCTGCTGGGATACAGAATCCTTCCCATTTTTAAGAAATACTGTCTCTACTTAAAAGGTTTTTGAAAAAGAGTCCTATTAGAAAAAAAAACTGATTTCCTTTTAAAAAACAAGTTCATAAGTAGATGGCCTAGTTCAGTTGCTATCTTCCCTTTTGCTGAATTTTGGTTTTCTGGAAGTTCTTCCTTCAAACATTCACACTCAATATTTCTGGGTTATTCTTGCTGGACTGGTTGGTTTTCTTTGGGTTTTTGTGTTTTCTGTTGCTGATCTCTCTTCCTTCTTGCTGTTCATACTTGACCTTTATTTGGTCAAGTCTCTTTGTTTGTTTCTCTCTTAAAAGGTATGTATTTAATTCATCTTTTCTTAATGAAATTTCTTGAATTGGAATCTTCTTCTTCTTCTCCCTACTTAAATTATTTGTCATTGATGAAATGAGGTTATCTCTCTTGCTTTATGTACATGTGACTGTATAGATGTTTATTAGAATATTAATGAACCTGTTGAATGTTATGAATATTGTTTGTTTTGCTACTATCCCCTTGCTGGAATGTTCTGTTATTTCAGGCCAAATGTATATAAGTATGGTAAATACTCATAGTTATATATTAAAAAATAAGGCTGCACTGAGGTGTAGAATCTGACATTCTCTATGGTCAGGCTCTCTCTATAAGTGTGCAGAAAAATATGCTTTTCAATTGAGTCTCTTTGGTCAATAAAGAGATTCAACAAGCAAATCTCTAGATAAGTTAGTATCAGCACTAGAATAGATGAATTTGACCTGTTAATGGTCAAATTCACGCCATGATAGTGCACAAAAGTAGTATAAATTGCTTGAAATTCATCCTTTAAAGAGTATACAACCTTGTAGTTAAGAAAGGCTGTAGAGTAAAGAATCTGAACCCTTGTATGGTCTGATTCATTCTCTAGAAAGCCAAGAATAGTCAAAGTGTCCAAATGAATACTGTTTGAAGTACTGGTATGGTTGTTAAAAATGGCAAACAAGATTGCATCTGTAAGTTTGAATCAGACTCTCCTTTATAGTCAGATTCAATATAAGAAAAATGCATAAAACATGTGGCCTTTCCTTCTGCTGAATCTGTAATTACTGGTTAAAAATTTGACTGTTCATCTATGTGTGATTATAACTGTAGAGTTATCTCTCAAAAGGATTTGTGATTAATTCCATATCCATGAAGTCGTAATAGAGTCATTAGATAGCATTAAAGGGTAGTGAATCTGACCCCCTTAATGGTCAAATGCACCCCATAAGATGTTTATATATATGTTGGTTTGGACAACTTATATCTTATATCACTATGGGGAGCAGCATGTAAAGGGTTGAATCTGATCCCTGTAATGATCAGATTCAGCCTATTACAGCCCACATGAGTTCTGTATGGTGTTAAATATTTTTTTTGTTGAATGGTATGAGGAGCAACAAATTTTTTCCTAAAAAATATATCGGATAATCTTAATTTAAGAGGCTTCATTAGTTTTACCTTTTCGCAAAAGTCGTTCCTTCACGGAAATGAGGTTACAAGGTCCAAGTTGTATCCGTAAGTAGTATATAAGTACTCGTGTATGGCATATAGGCCGAATGGCAAAGGAATCTGATGCATTGTAGTTGCAACTCAAATCTGCCTTTTTTTAAGTACAAAGCAAATGATATACGTTTTAATATATCTGCTCCTGGTTATTCAGACTGTTCAAATTCGAATCCTATCAAAACTAGCCACAATTAGGATTGGCCAAAAAGTTGAAACAAATTGGGCTAAAATATGGCCATAGCCCAAACAATTTTGTCCTTTAGGCTAGAAAACTTGATCTAGACAGAAAAAATACTTCTTTTGAGATTCAATAAGAAGTACCAAAATTACCATAAATCTACACTCAGGAGTGGCAACTCGTGCCCCCTACCCTCAAATTCTAAACAACTAATAAACACGCACATAGCAACCACGGGTGCATTTCATGTGACGTGTTTTCCATGTGCTCAAGAACAATAAGTGTACGCCATCGTAACTTGTCCAAGATAAATCCATAATGTCCTAATCTATCCTAAAACTAAAGTACTCCCTCAAATAGAAAACATAAAGAATAACCAAACATCGCCTCAAATAGGCACTATAAAACCGTCATGACCATAGTCTCGACTACATAATCTACACTCAGGTGCGACTACTCATGTCCCCATCTTCAACTTCAAATTATAATAAAAAATCACATATTGTAATTGCGGGTGCATTTCATGGCGCAGTTATAATGTGTCCAAGAACAAACAAGTGTACGCCATCGTGACTTGTTTAAAGATGAATCCATAAATATTAAAAGCGGCTAAAAAGTGAAAAAGGTTAAAAATCACAATAGGCTTAAAAATATGTAAATAATTGGATAATTAGGCCAAATATTAATAGTTAAGCGACCGTGCTAGAACCACGAAACTCGGGAATGCCTAACACCTTCTCCCGGGTTAACAAAATTCCTTACTCGGATCTCTGGTCGCAAACAAATTAAAACAAAGTCAAAATTTCCTCGGTTTGGAATTTTTTTAAAATAACACGGTGTCCCGGAGCATCATAAAAAATTCGGGTGGCGACTCTGAATAATAAGTCCCAAAACCGAATAGTGTCACTTTAATTGGAAAAACTTCCTTATTACCCCTTCATTAATCTGGGGGGTAGTGAAAAAGGAGGTGTGACAAATATGAAAAGAGAAACACATAAGGAAACTATCGAACAAGCCCGACAGTGACAACTCTATATCAATATTAACCTACAAATAATATAACAAGGAAAGAATTAAAGCACATGAACAAATCGCAAGGATCCCATCCTGATATAACTTCCACCGTGTACTTACCCCGGTTCAAACCTATCGAGTCACAAGAGATCACGAGGGTCTCGCCCTCAACTCTAAATCACCTAACGAATATATATTATACCAATTGAAATCTTCCACTAACTCAGCTCTGCCAATAAGATCACAACACTCACTGAACTCTCACCCCGGTACGATAGAGCAAACCTCCGGTCTAAGAACCTCCTTTCAACTAATACCAGCAGCCTAGCTAACAACTCATCACGGGACCACACAGATTCTCACCTAACAGGTTCCGTACACCCAACAAGCAATAACCCAGGCATGAAGAAAAATAAAAGGAAAGAAAGGTACTAGGATTATCTAACAAGTGCAACAAATATAATGACAAGGTACAGTTTTATCAACTTATCCCACAGGGGGAAAAGCAAAGCACAATATAAACATAAGGAAAGAGCATCCCACATAACATCCATTGCGGCGTGCAGCCCGCTCTCAAATACTCATCAAGCCAAAGTCTCGGTTTCACTGATCACATGAATACTGATGTCAAGCACATCAGAGTGCACAAGTAATTTGTGGTAAAATGAATAGAAATAATAAAACATGGAAGAAACCAAGAACAAATCAGGTGCAGTGAGCAAATCAACATCACGAGGGCTATCTTGCCCATACCACCAAGAGGCCTGAAAAGAATTACAACATACGTGGAGAGTAATCATACAACCCCAAAGCCCATCACAGTATAAGAGAGTAGCACATAACATAGACTAGGGGCACAAATAACATCCATTCTGCCCAGTAATATAACCATGATCTCAAGCTCACAAGATTACCCAATCCTGACCTGGTATAAAATACACATTCCCGTTGAGCTTTCAAACAACTTCCCACCAAATCCTGATTCTTCCCAATTAGGTGACTATACTTCCAACAGTCCATAGCAACCTATCGATAATGTATGCTATCAGTTATCCCATTCTCAACATACCTTCACAATCCGCAAATAAGAAATAGCCCGCATATGGGGACATTTAGCCCCAAAACCTCAGGAATACCGAAACGCCACTAGCCACACACCCGCAAACCAAAACTCAAGGTTTCTTTCCTAAACTGCACGTTCTTCTCATATGATATCCGATAATACCAACCTTCTATCAACTTCTGATATCCCTCCATGAGAAAACCATAATGTACAACATATTTCTTATGCCCATAGCAGCCAGCCGACTCAAGTCGCCGAAACCATCGGGAACCCTTCGAGATCCGTCCGTATGCAACTAAGCCATCAGGATCACATCTCCCCAACTCAATCGAATCACACAAACTGTTCAACCCAAAAGTGCTACCACAGATGCCGGTAGAGAATTCCCATTCAAATGGACCAATTACCTTCATTGTTATGCTGACCCAACACCACAAAGCTGACATATTTCTTCTAATACTCCTCCTTGTCTTTCCTCTGGGATAACACTCCTCCCTATCGATACACAATGATCCTAACCAAAGCCCAATACAAAAAATCATAGCACGAACCACGTAGACCGAAAGCTCATAAACCATTGTATTTCCTATGGAGCACCCTATAACGCTGCAACCAAGATGCCCACGCTGAATAGACCTCTTGTGAATCTAAAGTTTTTTCTCTGACTTCCCTTGAATGCTGAAATGTAGACCCATTAATGATGTAGAAACACCGCAAGCCCCAACATCATCCCATGCAAGATCTCACGTCTTAATCATATACAATTTTTGGGGAACTTCCCAATACCATAAATATATATACCCATCTCCGGCCCAAACTGATGTAACACCTGACTCTGCAATCTGACTGCCGCTAGTGGACTCCCCCACTTGGCGCGAAGCCATAGAAAAAAATCTGACGATCCGCAAAACTACCCTTCATAGCTCGTACAACACCAATCACAAGGTACTCATAGTCATCTACTTAGTGCACGTCCATTCTCGTAACAGTCAAACTTGCTCCCTCTAGTGCCTTGAATGATAAAAATGCATCTTCCACGGAGTACAAACCTCATGCGGACAAAGTAGTATCCAATATCACCAATTATCTGCAAGTTAACATCCACCTCGTGACCTTACCACGATCACGACCACTAGTTAACCAATTAGACCTTCCCAAGCTCGTACTAATCAGTCAGATGCTAGAACCCGCTGCACCCCCTTATGAGAATAGTTGAAGAGTCTCTTAATACATCTGCATTCATAGTCTGGACGACACGTTGAGACAATGTCTGAGCATCCCTGTCTCTCTCATAGTCCATCCATAACGTCACGAACAGTTGGCACATACCTGATATCGGGTGCACAATATGATACACGAATGAATGCAAAAAGGACATATAATATATGCTTCGAGCTGAATCAATGCCGCACGATAGGGAATGAAAGAGGTGAAATTTCTTAATAGTTTCCGTAGCCTCTCGAATATAAGTACGGACGTCTCCTTACCGGTCCGCAAGACTCTACTAAACCTACTTATGAATCGTAGCACCTATGAACCTAGAGCTCTGATACCAACTTGTCACGACTCAAATTCCCCTCCGCTGAGTATCGTTATGGCACGTAGTCTTAAGGAATAGGTAAGCATAACATATACTGATCAACAATAAATAAATAGCGTCTAACAACTTAGAAATTGAATTCTCTATAAACTTAACATTCCCAAAACCGGTAGTACAAGTCATAAGCCTTTCTAGGAGTAGTTATACATAATGAATACATCATTATTCCGGAAATAAATGAAATAATGGAAACGAATACAACAGAAAGTGACTTCAGAGCCTGTGAATGCCCAGCAGGTACACCTTGAAGTCTCCAGCCACACGAGCGTAAGTATCAAAATTGACCTAATTCGAAGTACCTGGTTCTGCACAAAAAGATGTGCAGAAGTGTAGTATGAGTAAACCACAGTGGTACTCAATAAGTATCAAGCCTAAACTCGGTAGAGTCGTGACAAGGCCAGGTCGAGACACTACTGAATACATATAACCTGCAGGATATGGCTCAAATCTAACAAGAAAGGACTATCAAAGTAATACTGATAGCAAAAAGATATCAAGTTGCAAGCAATAGTAACGATAAGAGGAAAAGGAAGCACGAATGGCAACAAGAATCCACCAGGTAAATCAAAAAACACCATATTTGGGTTAAGACCAAGTGTAAATGCGCTCAAGTAGAGAAAACAATATCAAATCAACTGAACAAGTGTTTCTACAACACGATTCCAATAATTCCAACAACTCTTCAACACACACGGCACCTTGTGCCCACATTTTTCCATCTCACTCCGCACAACGACATCCACGTGCCATTCGGTACATAATATTCGTGCCAATTATCACTTAAGATGTTCAAGAGATTTCATCTATAGGGAAACAGTGAGAAATATGAGATTTGGTTTTAGAAATCAATTTAGTGAGGAAAATAATATTTTTCAATTATAATTCAACATCTAATAACTATTGTATTTAATATAGAGTTTATTAGTTTAAAACATTGTCACGACCCGAACCCTAATCCAGGTCGCGATGGCGCCCAACATCGCAGTCAGGCAAGCCAACCATTATCTACTAGTGAGTTTCATGTAGTTTACCAGAAATTATTTTCAACACATGCTTAACTTAGTTTTGAGACATTTTGTAGAAACGGATTACTTAGGCAACTATATGCAAAATAATTAATCATGAAGTCATAATTAACGATTACATCCCAAAAAGAAAGTCTACTAGCGTGTGTGCCAGGAACTAGTGCCACAAGTCTACAGGCATCTAGTAGAATAATACCAAAAGAATAAAGTATGTCCTACTGTCTGAGTAAGTGTAGACATAAATGGCAAAAGGATAGCTCCAACGTGTTGCTGGAAGTCTCCAAGAGAAAGCAGCTCACCGTGGAGTCTAGACCAGGTGTATATATCAGGGACGAACTCCGGGTTGATACCCAGATGCACCCGCCTCAAAACCTGTACAATTAAGTACAGAGCGTAGCATGAGTACATAAACAATATGTACCCAGTAAGTATCCCGCCTAATCTCGAAGAAGTAGTGACGAGAGGTCGACATGACACTTACTAGGGTCAAAATAATATGTTTTAAAAATAAGGCTAAGCAGGGATGGAAATCATGAATAATAATGAAGACATGAACATCAAATTTCCTTTACAATTACCTTTACGTGTCAAGTTCTCTAGCATACAAATTACCTAGTTTTCATTTTTCATGGTATTTAACAGATACATAATCACAGAACACCGAACGTCTAACAAACACATAACATGTCGTGAACGTACGGCTGACACAATGCGAAAATAAATGTGCACTGCCGAAGGGTCGAACGGCTCGAACCATAGATGCATCTATTACACCGCTCACGAATCAAACATGCGACGCAGTTGACATAATAGTAGGGCTACCCCGCTCGCGAATCATACATGCGACGCGGGTTCCCGTATATATACACATAATTAACAAGAAATCAAGAAATTCAGGAGAGAATATACTTACAGAGAAGGTTTCAATATTATAAATTTCAGAATGTAACCTCCTAGATGTCCACTTAATAATTCAAGGATATTAGGCAACCTAAGTTAACATTTAAGATTATAGTTACGGCACATAAAGCAGGCTTGTGAAATCCTAAAATCCCCGACATACATAATAGTAGCTACGCACGGACTCTCATCACTTTGTGTGTGTGTATCCCCCACAAATAAATACATGCAATTAATTATATTCACCTATAGGGACGATTCCCTCTTACGAGGTTAGAAAGGAGACTTACCTCGTGTCAAGCCTACTTTCCGGGTCAAGAATGCGCCCGAAACTCCAAATTCGTCGCCCAAGAACTCGAAGCTATCCAAACATCACATTAACAAGTCAATCTATGCTCAAAATTCCCAAATTATCCTATTTAAATGGTCATTTCAACCCAATTTGGAAAATCCTAAAATACACCCTCGGGCCCGCATGCTCGGATTCCGAAAATTTTTGGAGGAAGTACGTACCCATAGACTAAGGATCAATATTATATAGTTTTTGTATGATTCCTTAACAAATTTCTTGGAAATTTCCCATTTTTTTCAAAAACCTATGTTTTACTCTAAACCCATGATTTCCACAAAATTTGATGTGTTAATCTACCTAAGAATTCAAGTATTAAGCTAAATTTATAGTAGGAATTACTTACCTTACAGTAGCTAGGTCGAATACCTTCCTTTCATGCTCTCAAAATCGCCCAAAGATGAAGAATAGTGTTCAAAAATGGCTAAGTCCCGTATTTAAAACGAAGCTCACTGCCTACAGGCTTTTCGCACATGCGGTCTCGCATCTGCGGAGAAGGGGAAGGGGGCCTGGCTTCGCACCTGCGGAGCGGAGTCCGCACTTGCGGCTCCGCTTCTGCGGAAAGGAGTCCGCATCTGCGGAAACGGGTAGCTCCCTCAGGAGTCGCACCTGCGAGGCTGGGACCGCAGAAGCGGTCTCGCACCTGCGACTTGCCCTCCACAGGTGCGGTCGCACCATATCTAGTGCACCAGCAGTATCTAAGGCTGGTTTTTGCCTAGCTCGATGTCCGAATGGCATCTGGGCCTACCCGAGACCCCGTCCAAATATACCAACAAGTCCTAAATCATAATACAGACTCGCTCGAGCCTTCAGAACATCCAGAACAACGTTAAATCTAAAAAATCATACACCAAAACCTATTGGATCAAACTTAAGAACTTTAAGTTCTTGAATTCGCTTTCAACACGCTGAACCTACCTATACTACTCGGAATGACACCAAATTTTGCGAGCAGGTCATAAATGACATAACGGAACTATTACCGGTCTCGGAATTTTGTTTGGACCTCGAAACACCAAAACACGTTCCCACCTCAATTTGAACTTAAAGAAATTCTTGTTTCACTATTTGGCGCTGAAACGCGCCCGGTTCATCCAAAACCCGTTCCGAAAACACGCCCAAGTCCGTAATCATCATACGAACCTACCGGAACCTTCGAAACTCGATTCTGGGGTCGTTTACTAAAAATATTGACCGAAGTCAAACTTGGCCTTTAAGGCCAACCTTAAGGAACTAAGTGTTCCTATACCACTCCAAACCCCTCCAAATCTCGAACCACCCGTCCCCGCAAGTCATAAATCAGTAAAAGCAAATACGGGAAGTCTCGTTTAGGTGTACGGGGTCCTAGAACAAAAAACGACCGGTCGAGTCGTTACAAACATAATAACAATTCTTTTGTAATTAAAATAAAACCGCAGAGAGGTTGAGAAGATTAAGTTGAGAAAACAATTGAAGTAAAATATGACAAATAGTAGAAATAATAAGTATAAAAATAATCAGCGGGTTCTAAATTAAAGTCACACAAGTTAACATGATGTTAGCTCTTTCATTTTTAAAAATACTATCTTACTAACGACTCAGTAAGGCAGGAGGTAATGACTCAACATAATAAATTCACTTTGAGGATCGGTAATTTGCAGAAATAAATAAATAACTCAAGGGTCGAATCAGTATCCAGATATAACCAATCCTTAAGTGAAATGTAAAAATACCAAATGACTTACATAGTCAGAGAGGAATACATAAACACATATATTGATGCGGCGCGCATCCCGATCCCACCAATCCTCCCTTATTCCTCCTTAACAATTACAATAAAAGAAAATAATATATATATATATATATATACCCGATCCCACTAATCCTCCCTTATTTCTCCGTAACAATTACAATAAAATTAAATAATAAATATATGTTGCGGCGTGCAACCATATCCCACCATGTATCATTATCAACATAATAATTCACCTGTATTACTCTGTATCAATCAACCCTTATTCCTCTTGTTGCGACGTGCAACCTAATCCCACCGAATAATCATATTCACCCTTATTCCTCCTCATCAATCCTCCATTATTCCTCATGTTGCGGCGTGCAACACGATCCCCCCATATAATAATATGAATCAATGAACCGCAATTCAACAACTCAATTACAAGAAATTCTACAACGAAAAGTGTGAGTACAAGGCAACAAGGGCACCCCGTAACAATCAAAAGAATACAACAACCTTTACAACAAAACAAGACATGCAAGGCACGTGATAACTGCATAGGTATTCACAACAACTTGGAATCGTAACAGATGAGCACGTAATCATAGAATAACTCAACAGTTAAGCGGTAACAAGATAATAATGAAGGAAATGACAAAAACCAAGGCATATAGAGGCCAAATAACAAATAGTAAGCAAATAAGGACTAACAGCATCATATAGAACATGTGAGAGTAATCTAACAAAGAGATACCACATTTTATGACTATTTACTTAAAATTATAGAAAGAGATTAGGCTATCTAACCGGTCAATACCACATATAAACTGTGTACTCACTCGTCACCTTCCGTACACGACTTTCACATATCAAAATAGCACAATTGACTCAATCCCTAAGGGGTGGTTTACCTCACACAAAGTTAGACAAGATACTTACCTCAATTCAGCCAAATCAATACACAATTTAGCTTTTCCTTTACCAATTCACCAATGATCGGCCTAATCTAGCCAAAAACGACTTAAATACATCAAATAATGCAAGAGAAACAAATTCTATTAACAAAGCTACGATACTTATACAATTTGCAAAAAAGTCAACAAAAGTCAACTCCCCGGGCCCGCACCTCAGAACCCGACAAAATTTACAAAACCCAAACACCCATTCCAATACGAGTTCAACAATACTAAAATTATCAAGTTCTGGTACCAATTTGTCCTTCAAATCATGATTTTTACATTTTGAAAGATATCATAAATTTTCCCCAAATTCACAACTTAATTCACTAATTAGATGATGAAAATAGCAATGGATTCACGATATATGATAAGATTCGGGTAGAGAACACCTACCCCAATGATTTTCTTGAAAACCCCACGAAGAATCACCCAAAATCGAGCTCTAGAACTCCAAAAATGGTAAAAATGGCAAACCCTCAGAATGGAGTACTATTTATTCTGCCCAGATGCTAAAGCATAACGAACATGGAAGGAGACTCGCGTTCGCGAAGAAGGAAAAATGAAGGCAGCCAGGATGAGCTTCGCGAATGCGACAGACGACTCACGAACGCGGAGAGGGAAATTTGATGGTCCAAGGACTAGGCTACGCGAACGCGGGAAATAATACGCGAACGCGATGGATGGGATGGCATAGCTTCGCGAACGCGGGAAGAAAGACGCGAACGCGAAGAGGAAGTAGTCACCAGTGCCCAGCTCCCACTTTCTCCTATGCGAACGCGATTAAACAAACGCGAACGCGAAGAAGGGAAAGGGCAGAACTTCGCGAATGCGAGAGGATGAATGCGAACATGAAGAAGAAATATTCCACCCTCTAAATTAACACTACGCGAAGGCGAGGACGCGAACGCGATAAAGAAAAACAAGTAGCAGAAAATAGCATATCAATACAATAGAAGGAAATGGCCCGTAACCCATCCGAAACACCCGAGGCCTCCGGGACCACGTCTAAACCTATCAACTAGTTCTATAACCTAATACGGACTTGCTCGAGGTATCAAATCACATCAAACAATACTGAAACGACGAATCGCACCATGAATCGAACTATGAACTTCCAAATTTTCCAACTTCGAAAACTCGTGCCGAAACCAACCAAACAACCCGGAACGACGCCAAATTTTGTAGACAAGTCCCAAAATACATAAGGGATCTGCGCCAACTCTCGGAATCGCATTCTAACCCCGATATCCTAAAAGTCAAATTCCGGTCAAATTTCACCGCTTAAGCTTCCAAAAACTAGAATCCTTCTTTCAGTTCGATTCTGAATCATCCGGTAACTGAATCCCACCATGCACGCAGGATGATATACCCAATGTGAAGCTGCTCAAGGCCGTGTGCCGCCGAACGGAGCTTAAATTCTCAAAATGACCGGTCGGGTCGTTACACTTACCTCACTCCGCGAATAAAGCAATCAATCAACCACGATCTTTCCTTTTGTACAATCCTCCAAACCAACTAAATCTAGCAATTATTGATCAAATTATTCAAAATAAGCTTTAGAAACTACCCATAATGAAAGAGGTTCAATTTTGATCATTTGCTGAAAAAACAAATTAAAAGTCACCCCGACCCGCTTGGACAAAACTCGAGATTCGAACTAACCCCCAATTACCCATTTACCCCAGAGCTCGATTATGTGATTTGTTTAGTCCGATCTTAATTTGAGGTCTAAATCTCAATTTTGTAAAGTTTCCAATTTCTACCCAAATACCTAATTTCTACCATGAAAATCTTAAATTTGATGTTGAAATATCATGAAAACTAATGGAAAATAGAAAGAAACTGGATTAGAGTTGCTTACCAATGGTTTTGGAAAGAAGAAATCCTTGGAAAATCGTCTCTAGAGTGTTTAGGGTTGAGATATGGTGCAAATGAGCTAAGTCCTCTTTGTCCCTCTTTTACCTAGCATCAGATGTGGCAATTTCCATGTATGGTTCGCAATTGCGAGCATCGCAAATGCGAAACAAAGGTTGCAAATCTGAACCTTTTATCAGAAGTCCAAATATCAAAAATGATAAAATCCCACCATTCACAAATGCGGTCAGTTTTATTGCAATTGCGAAGCTGTCCTAAATTTCCAATAGTTGCAAATGCGACCAAATTACTCCCAAAAAGATTCCTAGCCAATTCGCAAATACGAACCATTTCCTCGTAAATGCGAGGTCACCAAATCCTAGGCCTTGCTTGCAAATGTGAACTTCTGCTCGCAAAAGCGAGGCTCGCAAATACGAGCCAGACCTCACAATTGCAAGATCCGTATCAGACACCAGAACTTAACTCTGCACCGACAATCCTCAAACTTTTCAAACTCATCTGAAATGTGTCTGAAACTCACCCGAGCCTTTGGGCTCCAAACCACACATGCACATAAGTGTAATATCATCATACAAACTTGCTCTCATGATCAAAATACCAAAGTAAAATCTAAGACCACAAATTGAACATCGAAATGAATGAAATTTCAAAGGGAACCTCAAAAACAACTAGAATCACAACTAAGCGTCTGAATCATATAACACTAATTCCGGATTGCACCAAATTTTGCACACCAAATAGCAAAACAGACTTATACAAAGTCCCAAAATCAAAATCTAAACCCGATGGCCATGAAGTCAACCTATGGTCACACCTAGAAAATTTCCAAACTTCCAAATTACTAGCTTTCAGCAAAATGAGTCAAATCACCCTAGGGACCTCAAATTTCAATCTGAGCATACTAACGAGCGTAAAACTCACACTTAAATTATGCTCGCTAATCAAAGATAGTATAGTATCATATCTCATCTACAAGGATTGGATTTGCTATCCAAGAGGATCAACAATTGAGATTTATATGAGACCTCCCATATGTTTGTTTGGGCTAGTGAGTATCTATATGTTGATATGCTTAATGCAGAACGGCTTAACGGTGTATGCTTTCACAGTAAAATATTGAAATTGTCATGACAAGAATGTGCTTGAAAGTGTGGTGTATTAAAGTGCTTATGAGGGTTATTCATATTTTCATATATATTTATTGTATTGGTAAAAAAGAGTTTCACACGTGTAACAAATCTTGATGACTCAGCAGTCTACGTGGAGCAATGAAGACACGACAGCTGTACGGGACTCTATGAAGAGGTATGAGGTAAAGAGGCACGGCAAATCACACCCACGGGTTAATTAGCTACGGAAGTCTCAACCTGATTGAGAAGATGAAGAGACATGGTCAAAATGTATCTGGGCGGAACAAACGGCAGATTCAGAGATCTTCAATTAGTGATCCACACGTTACACAACATTCACGCAACAGTTACGGTTACTCATTGTAACGTTACATTAATGTCATAATTAGTCATTAATGCTCAATCACTGAAAAGGGCAGACGTTATATTAGGAAATTTCCTATATAAGGTAGTAAAATATAACCTGTAAGGATCATTCGAACTACTATTGTAATACTCTTTACTTTTCGTGCATCTCATTGATTTTTCTTTATTTAATTACTTACAATAATTAGCCTTTCCTTGGTTATCAGAAATCCGTGTTCATCCTAAAATAGCGTCAAAGGATCTAATTCTTTGGTTAAACAAATTGGTTCCGTTACCGGGAATCTGATAGTCTTTGTTTGCTTTTCAAGCGATATCCTCTGAACTATGTCGAACTCCAACGACAACAACCAGCAAAGGAATGGAACCCCATTTCCATCACCTTCAGGAACCCCACGTGGTTCAAGGGAGAAAGATCCAATAACAACAACGATAATATTGATCAAACAGTAGAACCAGATCGGTAAAGCAAATGATTGCAGAGTAAGTGTGTTTAACCAAAGAATTAGACCCTTTGACTAAAGATTATTTTTAAAATGAGTACGGGTTACTGATAATCAAGGTAATGGAGAAGAATAAATAATAGACAATATTGCAGAAATATAGAAAATCGAAGTTAATTGTATTCGAGAATCAGATGCCTTTACAAGTTGTATTCCCCTCCCTTATATATGAGATTCTTATAACGTACGACTCTTGCTATGATTACTCATTAAAGAATAATTATGACATTAATGAGGCTGACAAATGATAATCGGTAATTGGGGTTCGGTTACATAACATTCGAGTAATCAATTGTGGGTCTTTGAATCTGCCCGTAGCTTTGTCTAGATTCATTCTGACCGTGCCTCTCTCCCGTTTTGATCAAGTTGAGTTTCCCGTGGCTGATAAGTTCGTGGGTTTACTGAACCGTGCCTCTTTGTACCATACCTCTTCAAATAATCACATCCAGCTGTTGCGTTTTCCTGTGTCCATGTGACTGGCTGAGTTGTCAAAAGTTGGCTTACGTCTGAAACTCTTTTTTACCAATACAGATAGTCCCCCCACTTACCATATATTTAACAATTAATATTTGGTAAGTGGATATTCATTTATGGAGGGAATATTTTGCCATCGCTTTTCCTTGAATCACTGTATCCTTCTCTGCACCATAGGCGTCGTTTGTCACTTCTATTTAATGCTCATACCACGTGTCCTTTTCAGATTGGTTCTGCATTTACTCGGCACCTTTTAGGGCTTTTTGCGGCTGTGCCAATCCCGAAGTGACATCTTCAATTATGACTTTTCATCATTATTTTCCTTTTTCTTCATGTTTGACAGTTGTCTTCAAGTATAAATATATTTCTTCTTTTCTTTGCTTCCACGAAACACTTTTCTAACTTTGTCTTTTGTAAAGAACTTTCTTATTTGCCTTTGTAAACATGTNTCAGCAATCATGAATACTGTTGAGAATGTCTCCGGTATTCGTGATTGGGTAGAAAAATTTTTGTCTGTTTCTCCTTCAAAAGAGAGATCTTGGAAGTACCTCGCTGAGAGGTATGGTTGGCAAGTAAAGACCCACGGTAAGTGAAGCTCTTGTTCTTGCTTCTTTCCTTACTCAAGTCTTTTCTTTTTGTCGTTTAACTTTTTTCCCTTTTAATAGGGTTCTCTGCTCGTGGGGTGTCTGCTTCATCTATCCCGAAGATGTCCTTGGCTCAGGCCCAAGAAATTATTGTTGGTTCATCTTCCTCGAAGAGGAAGATTAGTGAGTCTTGTTCCGTAAAAGAAGAATAAGAGGGTGCTTTAGTGCACAGGCCACGAAGAAGGCGAGTGGTTTTAGATGATGAGAATACAGCCTTAACCTTGACTTTCGTGTCTGTGATTGAGCCCCCTGTCCTTGATGATGTTTCAGATTCCCCTATTCATGAGGGTGTTGATCTTGCTCCTAACGATGTCCCTTTGGCTGTTGTCTTTCCTGCTTCTTTGAGAGAGGCTGTCTCATCTGTTCCTTTGGCTATTTCTGTTGCTTCGCTTGTAACTTCCTCTACTCTTCAACCCTCTGTGCATGCTGCTTTGCCTGTGACTTCTCCAGCTTCTCAGCCTTCTGTGCATGTTGATGTTCCATCTTCCTACTTCCATGCCTTCCGTTAGGGAAGTAGGGTCTTCAAGCAGAGAGATGCGGCAGGGGGTAATAAAGGTTCCAGCTAAGGGGAATCTTTTCAAGAAAACGGGTGAGACCGAAGTGTGGCTCAAGCCCTTGATAGGTCCCTCTGAGAGAGCAAAGCTAGCCAGCCACGGTGCTCTTACATGGGCCAATGAGATCGTGCATACTTCTTTGAAGGTATGATGCAAGTTATCCTCTTTCACTCTCGTATATGAAATTTACCATATCTGACTGGTTTATTTCTTGTAGATTAACTTTATAGGCATGGAGCTTATGAAGAGGATTTCAAACACGGACCAAGAGACAAAAGAGTTGCAGGCCGATGTTGATAATTGGAGAGCACAGTATGATATCCTAAGGATTGACATGGATGCTTTAGAAGAGGAAAGGAGTACCTTGAAGCGGCAGATGAGACTCATGGCAGCAGAACTGGCAGTAGAGAGGGCTTCTTGTAGTCAGGCTGATAAAGATAAGAGTGTTCTGGAGTCTTCGTTCGCGGATCAGTTGTCCCGTGCCTCAGAGGAGATTAGAGACTTGAAGAACTTGTTGGGGCAGAAGGAGGAATACTCAGGCGAGCTCGTGAAATCACTCCCTTGTACTCAAGAAGACCTTCGTAGGGATTTAGACAAAGCTCAAACTTTAGAGGAGTCGATTGTACCATTAAGGGCCGCCTATGAAGCTGCGGAAGCGGAGAAGGACGGATTGAGAGCTGAGCTTCAAGTATGGGCAAAGAATTATGAAGATTTGGAAGATGTGGTTGATGTCGATGTGAGCTGGGCGTATATGAATTCTCGCCTTGACACATTGATGGAAATGAGTCAAGAGGGTTTTGACCTTAGTGCTGAAATAGCCAAAACTAAGGAAGCCATGGAGAACGCTCAACAAGGTCATAACCTCTCTTAACCTAATGGTGAGATTCCAGCCGCGCATGCCTCTTCATCCCCAGTTTCTCCCGCTCCTTCTGCCACTAAAGTCAACCCCTCTCTTGAAAAGATTTAGTTGGTTTATCCCTTTCATTTCTTTGTATCAATTGGTGGTTACCCCCAGTCCCATCGGAAATAAATTTGGATTTCCTTTAAGTCCCCAAATGACAACTTAGGGGCACCACAATGTATATAAAAAAAATTATACGGCTAAGTTTAAGTTAATACTTAGTTTTAGCCGTTTTAATATAAATGTTGGTTCAACTTTTGTTGAGTTTCTGTTTCACTCTTTAATTCTTTTGCATGCTTCAATTTTTGAGGTTTTAGTTTTAACTTCGAGTTTTTCATGTGGAATGCTTTAGACTACTCGTACCTATTTTATAATAGGCACAGTGTCATATTAAATGTGTTCCTTTTTGTAATAGGCATAGTTTATGGAAGAGGGCCCTTTATAATTGACATGAAGAAGAAGTCTCAACTTCATGATAATGCAATAGAGTGATAGGAATTTTACACATGTTTAAGAATGTTTCCAAGGAAAGTTTTTTTTTTGAACTTCCATGACATTTTACATGTGTTTGGTTATCGTCTAAAACTCACGTTTGCAACTGTTTTTGTTTAACAGATTTGATATACTCTTGTATTTCGTAACTGTTTTTCATAGGTAACAGTTTTTCGATATTAATACAAGGAAACAACTGTTTTTTACTAGTAACAATTTTTATAAAGATTGGGGTTTTTACCCGCAACTGTTTTGGAAACAGTTTTCTAATAAGTACGAGGGAAATGTTTTCTTATTCGTAACTGTTTTTATTTGATAACAGTTTCTTGAACAAATACAAGGATTTAGATCTTTTCATCCATAACTGTTTTATTTGAGAACAGTTTTTTAAATGAGTGCATTGAAGATGATCTTTTGCCCCTAACTATTTTTGTTACAACAGCTTTGAATAAGTATAAAGATGTACATTTCTTTCTCGTGACTAATATTTTGCCTTTCAACCTGAATATGTTCGAAGGTTTTTGCTTTTTGCATTAGGCTTTGTATTTGGATGGCTCTTTTGATTTCTTTCGATTCTGCTCGTGTCACTTGTCTTGTTGGGTAGGTGGGTCTTCAGGCTCGAGCTTTTGACTTTCAGATAGTCTTCTTTGCTTCATCTTTGCCTTCCATGCTGTATAGTCCCCCAAGTGTTTGATCTTTGAAGAATTAAATCTCGAGCACTTGATTATTCCTTCCTTGTGGTCCTTTTCCTGAAAAGGAAAAACATTCCGGACTCGAAGGTATATAGTTTTTTAGATGATGACTGCTTAACCCTTTTAAAACGTCCATCAGAAAGTGTAACCCTAGACCGGGAATTGTGTTATTTCCTCGCGTCTTTGCAGGTCTAATATCATCATCTGGTGATGGGTTAGCTTTGTGCCTATCATCTAAAAAAGTTAGTAAAATTTTTAAATGTTCAAAATAAAATCGAACGTGTGATACCTGACAGGGTGTTCTTTTCTTTTAGAAGTAATACTTCTTTAGATGGACGGCGTTCCAGCTTGTTGGTAGAACTCTGCCGTCCATAGCTTCCAAATCATAGGCGCATTTCCCAGCTATGCCTCGGATTTTGTAAGGTCCTCCCAGTTTGGATTTAGCTTTCCTGCACTTGCTTCTTTCTTTGATTGAAAGACTTTTTTTAGGACGAAGTCCCTAATCTTAAAGTACCTGAGGTGAGATTTACGGTTGTAATAACGCTCTATGATTTGTTTTTGAGCTGCCATCCGTACCAATGCTGCTTCTCTCCGTGGTTCGAGCAGGTTCAGGTTGGTCCTTAATTCATCGTCTTTTTCACCCTCCATGGCTATTGAGAACCTTATGCTTGGTTCGCCAATCTCCACAGGTATTAAGGCTTCTGAGCCATAAACAAGTGCGAACGGAGTTTCTCCCGTGGCTATTTTTGAAGTTGTTCTGTATGCCCATAGTACCGCTGGTAACTCATCAGGCCAGTTTCCTTTGGCTTTATCCAGCCGCTTCTTTAGATTTATAATGATGACCTTATTCGTTGACTCAGCTTGACCATTAGCCACGGGGTGGTACGGCGTTGAAGTGATCCGCTTGATTTGCCAACTTTCGAAGAATTCTGTGATTTGCGAGCCTATGAATTGTGGGCCATTATCACACACGATCTCCTTTGGTATTCCAAAGCGGCATATTATGTTTCGCCATAAGAAGCTTTTAACTTCCTTTTCTCGCACTTGTTTGAACGCTTCTGCCTCTACTCATTTTGTAAAATAGGCGGTTAGCACGTAAAAATCGTACATGTCCTTTAGCTGTGGGAAGAGGTCCCAGTATATCCATACCCCACNGTCCTTCGTGGACTTCTTTCATCACAAATTCCGTTTGATTAGGTCCGAGGCATTTAGCTAGGGGTCCTCCGAACATCTTGCGATAAAGTGAGTTACGAATATAGCAGTATCGTGCAGCTTTGCGGCGAAGTGCTTGAGCTACTTTCCTGTCTTCAGGTACAGTGCCATTTTGCAAAAAATTAAGAATTTTGTTTCTGCAGTCCCAGGTTAGGTTGTTGAAAGTTACCTCATTCCTGTCCTGGTCTATTATTGAATGAAA
>ML395749.1:0-23358 GCA_005239525.1 Nicotiana knightiana | reverse complement strand
GTTTCTCCAGTCCCAGGTTAGGTTGTTGAAAGTTACCTCATTCCTGTCCTGGTCTATTATTGAATGAAACAGTTTAACGACAATTGTATTGTCTTTGTTCGTTACTTCCGTGACTGCTGCGAGGTTAGCTAATGCATCTGCTTCTGCATTTTCCTCTCTAGGTATTTGCATTACCTTCCATGTTTTGAATTGTCTCACGAGCTCTCGTGCTTTTTCAAGATACTGTTGCATTCTAGTCTCTCGAGCGATGTAAGTCCCCTGTATCTGATTTACTACCAGTTGGGAGTCGCTGTTGATCACAATTTGCTCGATTGAGAGCTCCCGTGCGAGTTCAAGCCCTGCAATAACAGCTTCGTACTCTGCTTCATTGTTAGTGATAGGATAACACTTTATAGCTTGCCGTGTCTTTTCACCCGTGGGTGATATCAAGACTATGCCTAAGCCGGCGCCTTTTATATTTGAAGAACCATCGGTGAACAAGGTCCATAGGCCTGGATTAACACCGTTAAAGAGTTGTAACTCTTTTTCTACTTCAGATACAATGCTATTACTAAAGTCAGCAACAAAATCAGCTAGTATTTGAGACTTAATTGCAGTCCTAGGCTGATAGATTATTTCATGCTCGCTTAATTCTATGGCCCACTTGGCTCATCTTCCCGACAATTCCTGCTTATGCAGAATATTTCTTAAAGGATATGAGGTCACAACGGTGATTGGGTGGCATTGAAAATATGGTCGTAATTTTCTAGATGCCATTATTAAAGCTAAGGCTAACTTTTCCAGATGTGGATATCTAGTCTCAGCATCTAGCAAAGTTTTACTTACATAATAGATAGGTGATTGTTTACCTTTTTCTTCTCTTACCAATACTGCACTTACATCAATTTCTGAGACAGCCAGGTAGATGTACAATCTTTACCCTTCTTTTGGCTTTGAAGGCAGTGGTGGTTTCGATAGATAAATCTTCAGATTCTTGAGGGCTTGCTGACATTCTTCAGTCCATTCGAACTGATTCTGCTTTTTGAGAACTGAGAAGAATTTAAAACTTTTTTTGGAAGATTTAGAAATAAACCTACCCAAAGCTGTTATTCTCCCTATCAGTCTTTGAACTTCCTTTTTATTTGTTAAATTATCAGGTATTTCCTCTATAGATTTAATTTGAGTGGGATGTACCTCTATTCCTCTGTTTGATACAAGGAAACCCAAAAATTTACCTGATTGCACTCCAAAAGCGCATTTCTCTGATTTTAACTTCATATTATACCTGCGTGAAATATCAAAAGNTGCTTGTGTTGATTTTACCAACATATCATCAATATAGACTTCCATCGTCTTTCCAAGATGTTCTTGGAACATTTTAGTCACTAACCTTTGATAGGTGGCTCCAGCGTTTTTTAAGCCAGAAGGCATAACTTTATAACAGTAAGTCCCCCTGTTTGTAACGAAGGAAGTTTTTTTCCTCATCTGAGGGATTCATTTTAATCTGATTATAACCAGAATATGCATCTAAGAAGCTCAATAATTCATGACCTATTGTGGCATCAATAATTTGATCTATATGTGGCAATGGGAATGAATCTTTGGGGCATGCTTTATTTAAGTCAGCATAATCTACACATACTCTCCACTTGCCATTCTTTTTAGGTACTACCACGGTGTTTGCTAGCCAGATAGGGTACATTACCTCTCGTATCGATCCAATCTTTAAGAGTTTCTTTACTTCTTCTTTGATCACTTGGTTCTTGAATGGTCTTTTCTTTCTTTTCTTCTGCTTAATAGGTACGACGGATAGATCTTCATTTAGTTTATGAGTCATTACTTCTGGTGAGATGCCTGCCATATCTGAGTGGGACCATGCAAAGCAGTCTGCGTTAGCCTTTAAATAATCAATTAACATACCTCTTCGAGCGGGGCCTAGCCTCATGCCTATATACACTTTCTGCTCAAGATTTTTTCCAGATAATGGAGCAGCTACGAGCTCTCCGTAGTTGTTTTGATGTGCTCATCAACCTCCGGTTCACGAATGACGTCCGGTCTAGAATCTATATCTGTGCGGTATAGTACACCTTCCGTGGTAACTTGATTTTCCTTCTCATAAGTATTTTCTTTCGTACCTGTTTCAGTAATAATACCTCCCGTACCTATTTGGGTAGTAATTTCTTCCATGCCTGTTTGGGCTGTGTTACCTGCTTGGGAGATTCCCTTATCTCGAAATTCTTCCACCTCTATTTTCTTGTTGTAGTGTACCACAGAGTTTATATTTCTTGTGGTCTGTTGATCTTCTTTGATTTGTTGAATCCCCCATTCAGAAGGGAATTAAATTACCTGATGCAACGTGGAGGGTATCTCTTTCATGTCGTGGATCCATGTCCTTCCAATGATCACGTTATAAGCCATGTCAGTATCGATGACTTGAAACTTGGCACTTTTGATCACCCCCTCAGCATAAGTGTTAAGCTCAATTTCTCATTTTGTTATAACCGTAGAGTTATGAAACCCTGATATGGCTCATGCTTTTGGGTTTACTTGATTCCCCAGTAGCATTTCTTCCACGACTCTTAGCAAAATGATATTGACTGAACTACCTGGATTAATCAACACTCTTTTTATGTTAGTGTCATGAATAAGTAAACATATTACCATAGCATCGTTGTGCGGAAGCATTAATCCGTTGATATCTGCATCATTGAAGATTATATCATCTTCTTACATATTTTCACGATCCCGTTTCCCATGTGTAATTGTGAACTTTGTGGTTGTTTTGCAAATCACTCCGTTTACTTCTTCACCCCCGTGTATCACGTTGACGGTTCATTTTGGAGAAGGAGGCTTTGGGGGCTCCTGCCTGTTCCTCATATATTCCTGTTTACCTTTATCACTAAATAATTCTATTAAATAGCCTGTTTTAATAAATTTTCTACTTCACCTTGTAAAAATCTGCAATCCGCAATTTTGTGCCCATGATCGTTGTGAAATTCACACCAGTGATCTGGGTTTCTTCTACTTGGATTTGACCGCATCTCTTTGGGCCACTTAACATTGTCTCCCATGTTCCATAGTATTTAGACAAGTTCAGTAGTACTTACATTAAAGGTATGACCCCCAATTTGATTACTACCTCTAGGTCGTTCATCTCGATCTTTTCTGGATCTAGACGAGGATGAGACTACGTCTCTTCCTTGTGGTCTATAGTCCGACCTAGTGTTTTCGAACCTGGGGCGGATATCGCGTCCCGGGGTCCTAAGTAAGGATCGTACCTGTTTTTACCTGATCTTCTATCTGATTCAGGATGTCTGGATCTGGAATGATCTTCATCTCTTGAACGAGCAATGATATCTTCTTTTATTCTGAGTTTAGTACTATACCTGTTATATACATCGTTCCATGTTGTAGCGGGGAATTCTCTTAGACTTTCCTTAAGTCGTCTAGTGGCTTCTGAGATTTTATCGTTTAGGTTGCTTGCAAATGCCATGGCTGCCCAATTATCAAGCACCCTGGGTAATTGCATTCTTTCTCGTTGAAACCTGTCTACAAACTCACGAAGTAGTTCTGTGTCTCCTTGTTTTATTTTGAATATGTCTTTCATTCTCTTCTCAACTTTTTGTGCACCAAACTGTGCTTTTATAAACGAATCTGCAAGCTCAACAAAAGAATCAATAGAATTTTCAGGGAGAAGAGAATACCAGGTAGGTCCCCTTTAGTAAGTGTTTCCCCAAATTTTTTGACAAGGACTGATTCAATCTCTTGTTTCGTTAAGTCGTTGCCTTTTACCCTAGTAGTGAAAGCAGTCACATGGTCGCGTGGGTCAGTTGCTCCATGGAACGCCAGGCATTTAAACTTCTTGGGTATAGGTAAGGGTGACGCACTTGGCTTCCAAGGTTGTTGAGAATATCTATCAACATCGATGCCTTTGATGATAGGTGGTACTCCAGGAATTTGTTCGATGCGATCGTTCTGCTCCTTCATCTGTTTCTGCATGGTTAGCAGTAAATTTTGTAATTCTGAGTTATTAGATATACCTGGTCTCGTTTCGAGAGATTCATTAGGAGTATCTCCTCTTCCTGAGTTTGCCAACCCAGATTGAGGATTTTCCATGGTGATGGTGTTATTGGGGGGTGGCGTCGGCAGTGTAGGTAACGTTGCCGGTAATCCTCTCGCAAATTCTTGCAAAGCTTGGCTCTTTAAAATCATTTGCTTTACACGATCTTGTTCCACAGTTTGATCATTATCACCATTATTTTTATTGGATCTTTCTAGGGATTGTTCCCTCGATCCACGTGGGGTTCCTGAAGGCGATGGAACTGGGGTTCCACTCCTTTGCTGGTTGTTGACATTGGAGCTTGACATAATTCATAGGATATCACTTGAAAAGTAAACAAAGATTATCAGATTCCCGGTAACGGAACCAATCTGTTTACCCAAAGAATTAGACCCTTTGACTAAAGCTTATTTTTAAAATGAGTACGGGTTACTGATAATCAAGGTAATGGAGAAGAATGAATAATAGACAATATTGCAGAAATATAGAAAATCGAAGTTAATTGTATTCGAGAATCAGATGTCTTTACAAGTTGTATTCCCCTCCCTTATATAGGAGATTATTATAACGTACGACTCTTTCTATCATTACTCATTAATGACTAATATGACATTAATGAGGCATTACAAAAGATAGTTGGTAATTGGGGTTCGGTTACATAACATTCGAGTAATCAATTGTGGGTCTTTGAATCTGCCCGTAGCTTTGTCTAGATTCATTCTGACCGTGCCTCTCTCCCGTTTTGATCAAGTTGAGTTTCCCATGGCCGATAAGTTCGTGGGTTTACTGAACCGTGCCTCTTTGTACCATACCTCTTCAAATAATCACATCCAGCTGTAGCGTTTTCCTGTGTCCACGTGACTGGCTGAGTTGTCAAAAGCTGGCTTACGTGTGAAACTCTTTTTTACCAATACAATGTGAGCCAGGCTTTGCAGGAGTTCGCGAGGGGATTACCAACAGCGTCACCTGCACTACTGACACCACCCCCCAATAATACCATCACCGTGGAAAATCCTCAGTCTGGTTGCCAAACTCAGGAAGGGGAGATACTCCTAATGAATCTCTCGAAGCGAGACCAGGTATTCTAATAACTCTGAATTACAGACTTTATTACTAACTTTGCAGGAATAGGTGAAGGAAAAAAATGATCGAGTCGAACAAATTCCTAGAGTACCACCTGTTATCAAAGGCATTGACGTTGATAGATATTCTCAACAACCTTGGAAACCAAGCGCAACACCCGTACCTATTCCCAAGAAGTTTAAAATGCCTGACGTTCCTAAGTATGACGGGACAACCGACCCACTCGACCATGTGACTGCTTTTACCACCGGGGTAAAGGGCAATGACTTAACAAAACAAGAAATTGAGTCAGTCCTAGTTAAAAAGTTTGGAGAAACACTTACCAAAGGGGCGCTAACTTGGCATTCTCTTCTCCCTAAAAACTCTATTGATTCTTTTGCTGAGCTTACATATTCTTTCATAAAGGCACACTCACGTGCGCAAAAAGTCGAGAAAAGGATGGAGGACATCTTTAAAATAAAACAAGGAGACATGGAACTACTTCGTGAATTTGTAGACAGGTTTCAACGAGAAAGAATGTTACTACCAAGGGTGTCTGATAATTGGGCAGCCATGGCAGCAAGCAATTTGAATGACAAAAGTTCTGAAGCCACGAGAAGACTCAAGGAAAGCTTGAGAGAATTCCCAACTACGACATGGAATGATGTCTATAACAGGTACAGTACTAAACTTCGAATAGAAGAAGATACCATTGCTCGTTCGAAAGATAAAGATCGTATCGGTTCCAGACGTTCTGAATCAGACAGGAGGTCAGGTAAAAATAGGTACGATCCATATAGGGGACCTTCGGGATGAGAAACTCATCCCAAGTTCGAAAACACTCGGTCAGAGTATAGACCACCAAGCATAGATGCGGGCTCATCCTCATCAAGATCCAGAAAGGATCGATATGAACGACCTAGAGGTAATGCACGAATTGGGGATCACACCTTCAATCTAAGTACCTCCGAACTAATTTCAGTATTAAGAAATATGGGTGATAAGGTTCGATGGCCCAAAAAAATGAGGTCAAACCCGAATAAGAGGAACCCGGATTTCTGGTGTGAATTCCACAATGATCATGGACATAGAACTGCAAATTGTAGATTTTTGCAAGGTGAGGTAGAACAATTATTGAAACAGGGCTATTTAACAAAATTGTTTAGTGAAAAAGGTAAACAGACATACATGAAGAACAGGCAGGAGCCCCCAAAACCTCCATCTCCAAAACGAACCGTCAACGTTGTACACGGAGGTGAAGAAGTAAATGGAGTGGTCTGCAAAACGTCCACGAAGTTCACAACTACACACGGAAAACGGGTTCGTGAAAATCTAGAAGCAGACGATATAACCTTTGATGATGCAGATATCGGCAGATTAATGCTTCCTCACAATGATGCTCTGGTAATATCCTTACTTATTCATGACACTAACGTAAAAAGAGTGTTGATTGATCCAGGAGTTCAGTCAATATCATTTTGCTAAGAGTCATGGAAGAAATGCTATTGGGGAATCAAGTAATCCCAAAGGCACGATCCATATCGTGGTTTGATAACTCTACGGTTATAACGAAACGGGAAATTGAACTTAGCACTTATGCTGAGGGAGTAATCAAAAATACCAGGTTCCAAGCCATCGATACTGACATGGATTATAACATAATCATGTGAAGGCCATGGATCCACGACATGAAAGCAATACCATCCACCTTGCATCAGGTAATTAAATTCCCCTCCGAATGGGGGATTTAGCAAATGAGGAACCGCGAGAAATATAAATTCCTTGGTACACTACAACAAAAAAGTAGAGGTGGAAGAATCAAAAGTTAAGGGAACCTCCCAAGCAGGTAACACCGCCCAAACAGGTATGGAAGAAATTACTACCCAAATAGGTACGGAAGGTATTATAGCTGAAACAGGTACGAAAGAAGATACTCATGAGAAGGTGAATCAAGTCACCACGGAAGATGTATTGGACCACACGGATGTAGATTCCAGACCGGACGTCATTCATGAACCGGAGGAAGACGATCACATCAAAATAACTACGGAAGAGCTCGAAGTTGTTCCATTGTTTGAACAAAAACCTGAATAGAAAGTGTATATAGGCACGAGGCTGAGCCCCGATCGAAGAGGTAAGTTAATTGATTATTTAAAGGTTAACGCAGATTGCTTTGCGTGGTCCCACTCAGATATGACAGGTATCCCACTAGAAATGATGACTCATAAACTAAATGAAGATCCATCCTTCGTACTTGTTAAGTAGAAGAAAAGAAAGCAAGGACCATTAAAGAACCAAGTGATTGACGAAGAGGTATAGAAACTCTTGAAAATTAGTTTGATACGAGAGGTAACGTACCCTAACTAGCTAGCTAACACTGTGGTAGAACCTAAAAAGAACGGCAAATGGAGAGTATGCGTAGATTATAGTGACTTAAATAAAGCATGCCCCAAAGATTCATTCCCATTACCACATATAGATCAAATGGTTGATGCCACCGCAGGTCATGAATTGTTAAGCTTTCTAGATGCGTATTCTGGTTATAATTAGATTAAAATGGATCCCTCAGACGAGGAAAAAACCTCCTTTATTACAAACAGGGGGACTTTTTATTTTAAAGTCATGCCTTTTGGCTTAAAAAACGTTGGAGCCACCTATCAAAGGCTACTGACCAAGATGTTCCAGGAACATCTGGGAAAAATGATGGAAGCTTACATCGATGACATACTGGTAAAATCAACACGGGAGGAAGACCATTTCCAGCACCTCTCTATTACCTTTGACATTTTACGCAGGTATAATATGAAGCTGAATCCAGAAAAATGCGCTTTTGGCGTAGAATCAGGTAAATTCTTGGGTTTCCTTGTATCAAACAGGGGAATAGAGGTAAATCCTGATCAAATTAAAGCTATAGAAGAAATACCTGATGTACTTATAAACAAAAAAGAAGTTCAAAGACTAACGGGAAGAATTGCAGCCTTAGGAAGATTTATTTCCAAATCTTCCGAGAAAAGTTTTAAATTCTTTGCAGTTCTCAAAAAGCAAAATCGGTTCGAATGGACTGAAGAATGTCAACAGGCTCTCAAAGACCTAAAGGCTTATCTATCAAAACCTCCATTGTTGTCAAAGCCAAAGGAGGGGGAGAGGTTGTACGTCTACCTTGCCGTCTCGGAAATTGCTGTAAGTGCAGTATTGGTAAGGGAGAATAAAGGTAAACAATCTCCTATTTATTATGTAAGCAAGACATTACTAGATGCTGAAACTAGATATCCACATCTAGAAAAGTTAGCCTTAGCTCTAATCATGGCATCTAGAAAATTAAGGCCATACTTTCAATGTCATCCAATCACAGTTGTGACCTCGTATCCATTAAGAAACATACTGCATAAACAAGAACTATCAGGAAGATTAGCCAAGTGGGCCATAGAATTAAGTGAGCATGAAATAATATATCAGCCTAGGACTGCAATCAAGTCTCAGATCTTAGCTGATTTTGTCGCTGACTTTAGTAATAGCATTGTCCCTGAAGTGGAAAAAGAGTTACAACTCTTTAACGGTGTTAATCCGGGTCTATGGACCCTATTTACCGATGGTTCTTCCAATATAAAAGGTGTCAGCTTAGGCATAGTCTTAATATCACCCGCGGGTGAATAGACACGACAGGCTATCAAATGTTATAATATAACTAACAATGAAGCAGAGTACGAAGTTCTCATTGCAGAACTAGAACTCGCACGAGAACTTTCAATCGAGAAAATCATAATCAAAAGTGACTCCCAACCGGTAGTAAATCAGATGCAGGGGACTTACATCGCTCGAGAGAGTCGGATGCAATAATATCTGGAAAAGGCACGAGAGCTCGTGAGAAAATTCAAAACATGGAAGGTAATACAAATACCTAGAGAAGAAAATGCAGAAGCAGATGCATTGCTATCCTCGCAGCAGTCACGAAAGTAACAACAAAGACAATGCAATTGTCGTTCATCTATCCCATTCAGCGATTGACCAGGACAGAAATGAGGTAACTTTCAACAATTTAACCTAGGATTGGAGAAACTAAATCTTAAATTTTTTGCAAAATGGCACCGTACCTGAAGACAAGAAAACAGCTCAAGCACTTCACCGCAAAGTTGCACGGTACTGCCTCATTCGCAACTCATTATTTCGCAAGATGTTCGGAGGGCCCCTAGAAAAATGCCTCGGACCTAACCAAACGGAGTTTGTGATGAAAGAAGTCCACTAAGGACACTGTGGAAATCACTCAGAGGCGAGATCCTTGGTAAAAAACCCTAATCAAAGCTGGATACTATTGGCCTAAGATGGAAGAAGTGGCCGAGAACTTCGTATCCAAATGCGACAGATGCCAAAGGTTTGCCAATAACATGCATCGACCAGCGGAATTATTGCATCCAATAATATCCCCATGGCCCTTCATGAAATGGGGTATGTACATAGTGGGACCTCTTCCCATAGCTAAAGGACATGTATGATTTTTGCTCGTGCTAACCGACTATTTTACAAAATGGGTAGAGGCAGAAGCATTCAAATAGGTGCGAGAAAAGGAAGTTAAAAGCTTCTTATGGCGAAACATAATAAGACACTTTGGGATGCCAAAAGAGATCATGTGTGATATGGCCTACAATTCATAGGCTCACAAATGACAAAATTCTTCGAAAGCTGGCAAATCAAACGGATCACTTCAACGCCATACCACCCCGTGGCTAATGGTCAAGCTGAGTCAACGAATAAAGTCATCATCAACAATCTAAAGAAGCGGCTAGATAAAGCCAAAGGAAACTGGCCTGATGAGTTACCAGCGGTACTATGGGCATATAGAACAACTTCAAAAATAGCCACGGGAGAAACTCCGTTCGCACTTGTCTATGGCTTAGAAGCCTTAATACCTGTGGAGATTGGCGAACCAAGAATAAGGTTTACAACAGTCACGGAGGAAGCAAATGACGACGAATTGAGGACCAATATGGACCTACTCGAACCAGGGAGAGAAGCAGCACTAATACGGATGGCAGCTCAAAAACAAATCATAGAGCGTTATTACAACCGTAAAGCTCATCTCAGATACTTCAAGATTGGGGACTTCGTCCTCAAAAAATTCTTTCAATCAACGAAAGAAGCAGGAAAGCTAAGTCCAAACTAAGAAGGACCCTACAAAGTCTGAGGCATAGCTGGGAAGGGTGCCTATGAGCTGGAAGCTATGAACGGCAAAATCCTACCAACAAGTTGGAATTCCATCCACTTGAAGAAGTACTACTTCTAAGGAAAAGAAGTACCCCCGGTCAGGTATCACACGTTCAATTTTATTTTGAACATTTAAAATTTTACTAACCTTTTTAGATGATAGGCATAAAGCTAACCCATCACCAGATGATGATATTAGACCTGCAAAGACGAGAGGAAGCAACTGAATTTTTGGTCTAGGGTTACACTTTCTGATGGGCGTTTTAAACGGTTAAGCAGTCATCATCTAAAAACTATATACCTTCGAGTCCTGTATGCTTTTCCTTTTCAGGAAAAGGACCACAAGGAAGGAATAGTCAAGTGCTCGAGATTTCATTCTTCAAAGCTCAAACACTTGGGGGACTATACAGTATGGAAGGCAAAGACGAAGCAAAAAAAGACTATCAAAAAGTCAAAGCTCGAGCCTGAAGATCCATCTACCCAACAAGTCAAGTGTTACGAGCAAAATCGAAAGCGCCAAAGACTCAAACACAAAGCCTAATCCAACAAACCTTCGAACATGTTCAGGTTAAAAGAAAAAATGTTAGCTACGAGGAAGAAATGCGCATCTTTGTACTTATTCAAAAGAAAGACTGTTGTAACCAAAAACAGTTATGGATAAAATATCATCATCATTGTACTCACTCAAAACTGTTATAACTAAAAATAGTTACGAAATCTTTGTACTCATATAGAAAACTATTATCAAATAAAACAGTTACGGATGAAAGATCAAAATCCTTGTACTTGTTCAAAAAATTATTATCAAATAAAGCAAAAACTAAAACCTCGAAAAAACTAAAACCTCGAAAAAGAAAGCATGCAAAAGGTAAAACTAAAACCTCGAAAACCTATATGCAAAACTCAAAGGTAAAACTAAAACCTCGAAAAAGAAAGCATGCAAAAGACTTAAAGAGTAAAACAGAAACTCAACGGAAAACAAAATTCATACTTGCATTAATATATTAAAACTGCTAAGTAAAAACTAAGTATTAACTTATACTTAGCCGTATAGAGTTTTTTTATACATTAAGGTGTCCCTAAGTTGTCATTGGGGACTTTAAGAGATCCAAATTTACCTCCGATGGGACTTGGGGTAACCACCTATTGAGACAAAGAAAGAAAAAAAAAGGGAGGAACCAACTTCTTAAACTTCATCAGGAGAGGGGTTGACTTCACTGGCAGAAGGAGAAGGAGAGGCTTGAGACAAAGAGACTTGATCAGTAGGAGCCTCACCTTCAGGTGAAGAGAGATTCTGGCCTTGTTGAGCCTTCTCAATGGACTCCTTGATTTTTGCAAGTTCAGCATTAAGGTTGAAACCCTCTCGGCTCATTTCAGTCAATGTGTCGAGGCGAGAGTTCATGTACACCCAACTAACATCGATGGCTGTCCTATCTTCAAGAGCTTCGTAATCTTTCTCCCATAGCATAACCTCAACTCTTAGCTCGTCCCTCTCGGCCACAGCAGCATCTTTGGAGACCCTTAAAGGAGCGAGAGACCTTTCCAGGAATTGGACTTTTTCTAAAGAGTAGTGGAGATCTTCCTGGGTCTGAGTAAGTGATAGAACAAGCTCGCCTAAATACTCCTCCTTTTGGTCTAGTAAGGCCTTCAAACTCCTGACCTCTTCAGAGGCACGAGACAGCTGCTCCGCGAATAAGGACTCTAGAACGCTTTTATCCTTGCCTGCCTGATCAGAGGATGCCTTCTCTACGGCCAACTCTGCCATCATAACCCTCACTTGCTTCTCCAAGGTACATTTTTCTTCTTCTACAGCTTCCATGTCGAGCCTTAAGCTTTCACACTGTTCTTTCCAGTTACCTGCTTCGGCATGACACTCATTTACTTCCTGCTCCGTATGAGAAATCCTTTTCATAAGCTCCGTGCCTATAAGATTGATCTACAAAAGGAAATCACTTAGATATGATAAATACGCCTACAAGAATGAATGAAAGAAAATATATTCTACCTTTAAAGAAGTATGCACGATCTCATTAACCCATGTAAGGGAACTGTGGCAATCCAGCTTAGCTCTCTCTGTCGAACCTATCAACGATTTCAACCACACATCAGGCTGGCCAGACTTTTTAAAGAGGCTACCCTCTGCCGGAACTTCTATGATCACCTGCCTCATCTCCCTGCTGGAAGACCCTACTTCTGAAACAGAAGGCGCAGAAGTAGGAACAGATGCATGAGCCATGGGCAAGGAAGTCTGAGTAGCCGAAAAAGCCACGGGAGAGGGAGCAAGAACAGGAGCAGGAATAGACATGGGGGCAGGAGAAATAACTGGAACAGTGGAGGGGAGTTCCCTCAGAGAAGGAGAGAAAACAACCAGGGGAGCTTCATCAGCAACAGGACCAAAGCCTTCCCAGAATAAATGATCAACAGATTCACGCACGGGAGAGGGAGAAGCATTCTCAAGGGCAAAAAATTCAACTTCAGGTACGGAAGGATCAATAATAGGTGTAGACTCATCATCTGAGACCGCCTTCCTTCTGCGTGAACTATGGATTAAAAATCCCTCTTCTTCCTCCTCTTATTCTGAGGTCCTTGACCCACTTGCTTTTCTCTTTGAATAAGAAGATCCTGAAATGACCTCCTGGGCCTGAGCCAGGGATAACTTGGGAACAGACGCGGATGTAGAAACTCCACCTGTCAAAAGGAAAGGATTTAATAATGCTCAAAGGAAGAAACAAGTACAAACAAAAACTTCACTTACCATGAGTCTTAACTCTTCAACCAAACCTCTCAGAGAGGTACTTCCATGAACGTTCTTCCAATGGAGCGATTAACAAAAGCTTTTCTACCCAATCTCTGAAACCGGAAACATTCTCGACGGTTCCTATGATTGCTGCAAAAAGAAGAAACAACTACGGTGTTAGTAAAACATCTAAACCAAAAAGCAAGGAATGTAAGCTAAAATGTACTCACGTGCACAATTCCACTTCTCAAGGAAGGGAAGATTTTCTTCACCTACTAAACCAACTGTAGGCACAGCAATGTATCGAAGGTACCAACCTCGATCCTTATCATCTTCAGAAGTCACTAACACCCTTTTACTCCAAGCAGCCAGGGTAAAAATTCCCTGACAGAATAACATTGGGGAATAACCAATTATCTAAGACATGCAACGACTCGCCATACAAGAGGACTGACTTGTCCCAAGCAAATTTTGAAAAATCGGCAGAACTCAATGATAACCAAGTCAATGGGAGGCTTAAACCCTAATGTAAAGGGATAGGTATAAACAAAAGAATGCCCCGTCTTGTAAGACGTTATTCTTTGATTACTGTTTGGAACGATTACAGGAAAATTGAAAATCCAATAACAGTCCCTGCGTATAAGAGGAATTAAACCTTCAGTGAGTTGGGTATGGTACTTGTCAGCACTGTCAAGAGACGACAATGAAGAAAGCTGATCTCTAAGGGCCTGACTATCCCTAGAAAAGGTGAACTCCGCATGTACTATTTCATCGACCCTCGGTTCGCGCAAAGGTTCATGATGTCCTCTACCTTTGGATGAAGATCTAGAAGCCCTAGCCCTCGGAGAAGTTAAAGACCTAGAAGAAGGAGGGGAAGTAATTTGAGAAGAGGAAGAACCCCTTGAAGGAGTAGAACCTAAACTCCTCAACCTGCCGCCTCTCCTACTCCGCGTTGGATCAGAAGAGGGAGTCAAATCATCTACGTTTATGACTCTCTTAGATTGGTTTGAAGAAGATATCAACAAATACAAGGAAAAAAGTTATTTACAAATAAAGTTTGAAAGTTAGAAGCTTTTCGTGAAAGAAAAGAAAAGGGGTATTTATACTCGAAGACAACCGTCAAAAATGGGAAAAAACAATGATGTGAAAGCCATAATTGAAGATGTCACTTCGTGACTGATGCAGCCGCTAAAAGCCCTAAGAGGTGCTGAACAATTGCAGAACCAACCCAGAAATTCCACATGGCATAAGCATTAAATGGAAGTGACAAGCGACACCTACGTTCAGAAAAAGATGCAATGATTCGAGTGAAGCGGCGGCAAAATATTCCCGCCATAAATGATTATCCACTTACCAAATATTAATCGATAAATATATGGTAAGTGGGGGGACTATCTGTATTGGTAAAAAAGAGCTTCACACGTGTAATAAATCTTGATGACTCAGCAGTCTACGTGGAGCAATGAAGACACGACAGCTGGACGGGACTCTATGAAGAGGTATGAGGCAAAGAGGCACGGCAAGTCACACCCACGGGTTAATTAGCTAAGGAAGTCTCAACCTGATTGAGAAGATGAAGAGACATGGTCAAAATGTATCTGGGCGGAACAAAGGGCAGATTCAGATATCTTTAATTAGTGATCCACACGTTACACAACATTCACGCAATAGTTACGGTTACTCATTGTAACGTTACATTAATGTCATAATTAGTCACTAATGCTCAATCACTGAAAAGGGCAGACGTTATATTAGGAAATTCCCTATATAAGGGAGTAAAATATAACCTGTAAGGATCATCCAAACTACTATTGTAATACACTTTAATTTTCGTGCATCTCATTGATTTTCTTTATTTAATTACTTACAATAATCAGTCTTGCCTTGGTTATCAGAAACCCGTGTTCATCCTAAAAATAGCTTTTGTCAAAGGATCTAATTCTTTGGTTAAACATTTATATCCTACCCGTCCCTTAGACTACATTATAACTTATAAATTCCTACTCGATCCTAGACTTTGAAAGCTTAAATTAGTCGAGTCTTACTCTACGAGCAAGCCTATGATACGAACTTGGGTGACATATGAGTTTCTTTGTGAGAGTGAGCGAATTCTTATACTTGAATTCATATTTGAGTGTGCGGACTAATTACTCTCTTTGCTTTGTTGGTGAGGGGCACATCCTTTACGAAGGACTGGTAAAGAACCCATATCTTTAGTTGACACAAGAAGCGAGTCATATAGAGGAATGTAGTGTAGTCAATTTTTGAGGCTATGATGTTAGAAAAGTCACACAAATATTTTAATTAGTCTTGGCATTGGTTTAATAATAAGAAAAAGTGTGAAGAGTGATTATCTCGGGTTCTAAACGATGATATAAACCATTATCATTGATATGATACTTAAGTATGTTTTGAAATTGTGTTACTTGCCGATGTTCTTAATTTTAAATTGTTCGAGGACGAGCAAGAGTTTAAGTGTGGGGTAGTAATAAATGATGAAAAATGCATGTTTTTGAGTATGTTTGCATATTATTTCTTATCTGAGTTGTGAGATATTACATGTTTATAAACATAAAATATGCTTATTACATGTTTATTGTGTGTAGGAATGAGTTTGGATAGAAGTTGGCGAAAATAGGATGATTTGATGCAAAAAGAAGAAGTTAAGAGGCAAGACCCGAGAACGTGCCACAACTGGTGCATTGCAAGAAAGTAGGCATGAAATGGCCTAGGGAATGAACAAAAAATTAGTTCAGTATGGAGGTTGGCACTAGACCTGGCACGCGAAATAACAAAGAAGAAAAAAGAAATAACTGGGAGCGTGCTAGAAGTCGCGTGTTGCACCAACTCTAGCACGCGACTCAACGTGTCCTTTTCGAATTAGGAGAGATCAAGGATGCCCCACATCAATCCTAATTTATATAAATACATCGTAAAATATTCTTTTGAATAAGGATACACTACTTTAGGGTAAGATAACACCCAAGGAGGCAAGAATACGCGAGAAGCAAGGAGGAAGATTCAACCCCGAGTTTTTCCCCTTCTTCTTCCTATTTTTCATTGTTGGTTATGACTTTTAGTATTGTAGTTTTACATATGATTATGAGTAACTAATTAATTATCTAGATTTTTTATGGAACCTCTTGGAGGATGAATTCTTGTTATGTTTTAATATAATTTAACCTATGAATTTATCTATTTGTTCAACTACATGCTTATTTCAGTTGATTGAATGGATATCAATTGACTGTTCTTATTTCTTATGTGTTGCTTGAGAAAGGATACATATTGTAACGATCCGATGTGTCGTTTTGAGAATTAATATTCCGTTCAGAGATCTAAGGTCTCGATCAATTTCATAATATGTATTATGACTTGCATGTGCGGTCGAGTATGGTTTTGAAAGGTTCGGAATTTAATTCGAAGAACAATCCTTATTTTTTAAGCTTAAATAAAAAAGAGTTGACCGGAGTTTGACTTTTGAGAAAACGACTCCGGAATGAGATTTTGATGATGTCAATAGCTTCATATGGTGATTTCAAACTTAGGCGTATGTCCAGATTTGGATTTGGAAGTTCGTAGGACAATTTGACGCATTTTGGCGAAAGTTAGAAAATGGGAGATTTTTAGAAAGTTTTACCGGGAATTGACTTTATTAATATCGGGGTCGAAATTCAATTCCAAAAATTGGAACAGCTCCATTATTTCATTTAGGACAAGTGTACAAAATTTGGGATCATTCCGGATTGATTTGATAAGTTTCGGCATCGAATGTAGAATTTAGAATTCGCTAGTATTCATTAAGCTTGAAATTCGTGTTTTAGTGTTGCTTAATGTAATTTGAGGCATTAACTAAGTTCGTGTCATGTTATGGGACTTGTTAGTATACTTGGTTGGGGTCCCATGGGGCTCGGAGGAGTTTTGGAAGAGTTTTTGGAAGAGTTTGGTGTTTTGAGCATAAACATGTAATGATCTAAAGTCCATTTTTAGTTCTAGAGATCAAATTCGAGTTCGAGACTTCCGGAGTTTGATAATGAATTATAGGAATGGTCTGGAAAGTTTGGTCTAATTTCATCAAGTCGCGATTGGGTTTTTAGCGCGAAACATGAGTTAATTGTTTAACGAGCAAAATTGGTATCACATTGAGCAAACAAGCTCCGAATTGAGTTTTGATTGAAGGACTAGGTTTGTATTATCATTTGTGACTCATAGGAAAAAGAATGGTTGAATTCCGAGTTCGTATGATGGAGTTAGAGCCTTTTTAGTGAAAATAAATATTGCTGGTGCAACAGGATCTGGTGCGCACCTTTCGTGACTAGATTTGGCACTTTTAGCGACGGGATTTTGGATTTTAGCGACCAGAATCATGTTTTTATTGAGCATTTTTTTAGATCATTCAATTTTTTGGACGAAAGAACACGACTTAGGGCGATTATTGAGCGAGAAATCTTGAGTTAAGTCACTTATGATCATTTCTACTCCATAATATTGAATTATCATCGAATAATCCGACTAGATTACATGTTTTTGAGGTGTAAATTCGGGATTTGGACCTAGCGATTTGAAAATAAGATTTGAGGATTTGGAGGCCGAATTATAATCGGAATTTGGTAAAACTGGTATGGTGAACTCGTATCGGAATGGGTGTTCAGATTTCATGAAAATTTTATCGGGTTCCGAGAGGCGGGCCCCGTGTTGACTTTTTAATGTGAAATTTTAATTCGGCGTTTTATTATCCGGAATTTATTTCCGATGAATTTTAATGAAGTTATAAAATTAATTTGGATAGATTTGAGTTGTCTCGAGGTCAATTCAAGCAAGAAGGCTATTTTGGAATATCGGCCTAACTCTGTAAAGGTAAGTATCTTGCCTAACCTTGTGTGGGGGAATTTTCCCTTAGGCATTGAGTCTTATGTGAAAATTGTGTGATTGAAAATCATGTACGCGAGTTGACGAGTACGTACTTGGTTTATATGTGCAAATTATATCGGTTAAAATTCGTAGGCTCCCTTATGTATTAAAATAGAAAATTGTTGGAACTTATTAAATCCCTTATTTGTCATGCCTCTTTCTTGTTTGCCGAGGTTGTTTTTATATGATAATTTGGTGTGACTGCCACTTGACTTTTCGGTGTTTGTTGAGTTACCATTTCGTGGAAATAATTTCATTACGCATTTTTTTTCATCTGCAAATAATTTATTAAATAGTTTTGAAAAGAGGCATTTATCTATTTGCCAAAAATTTAGATTAAAGAAGGCGTTGTTCCTTGATGAATTACTTTTCCATTCATGTCGTTGAAATTAGTATTGAGTTATAAAGGTCGTAAATCATATTGAAGCGAACTATTAAATTTTAAAATATTATTTTGTTGAGTTTTTCACTCCCGGATATTTTGTTAAGATTTTGCGCGCATTATGGTCGAGCCGTGCGCTTCTTATTGTGAAAAAAATAATGTATTGTTGATTTCTGTGGAAAATTGTAATATTTGAGCACCCGATGTGCAATTTGTGATATGTTTTAATATTTGAGCACTTGATGTGCAATTTGTGATATGTGAGCACTTGAGGTGCAGTCGTTGAAATCATATTTACTTTTGGGACTACGAGGGAGTACCTCGGGACATCCCCATGTATCGCATATTTACTTTTAGGACTACGAGGCGGTACCTCAGGAGATCCCCCTATCATGCATATTTTCTTTTGGGACTATGAGGCGGTTCCTCGGGAGATCCCCATGTCTCGTATATTTACTTTTGGGACTACGAGGAGGTATCTCGGGAGACCCCCCTGTCTCGCATATTTACTTTTGGGACTACGAGGCGGTACCTCGGGAGATCCCCTTGTCTTGCATATTTATTTTCGGGACTATGAGGCAGTACCTGGGCAGTTTCCTTATTGATATTTTTCTATGGCTCTACTTGCCTTTGGTTATTTTTTTTTCTCGTGATATATAAATTCTTGTCTTCTTCTGTGATGTATTAGTTGACTTTATTATTTTGTGTTTTGTGCTCCTTGTTGTATTGTGTTGGCTTTGGCTTTTAGTACGAGACTCTAAAGATTTATAATTTTGGTTTTTACTGATTTTCGATGACTGAGTTATTTTAAATAAAAGAAGTTACAATTAATAAGTTTTACATCCAATTCAGTAGTTTATATGATGCTTTAATTTAAGTTAAATGTCATTTACTTTCACTCAAACTATTTCTAAAGTAAATGACCGTGCAAATTTTATACATTGTATTTTTGGCACGTGAGTTGTCCATGTAGTTGTGATAGAAATATGGGCGCGAGGTGCCGTGAAATATGAAAGTGGACTGAGACCCGTATTTTTATGATTACGAAATGAGGTGTCACAAGATAACTTTTATTTGAAAGAATAGTATTCTAAAGATATTTATTTGAAGGGAGAATATTCGAAATATATATATTTATTTTAAAGGATTATATTCTAATTTTTATTGAAAAATATATATTTGAAAGATTTATACTTAAAGTACTTACATTTGAAAGACATATATTCGAGGGACTTGATTGATTGGTTGTATTTGTGATCCTTTTTCGTTTGAGCAATATTTATGGTGTTCTTGTTTCCTTGTTGTTTATATCATTTCTATTTGTTTCTATTATTATTATATACTGCTACACTGCATAGGGTAATTGATTAGTGAGTATCTTGACTGTACCTCGTCACTACTCCACCGAGATTAGTCTTGATACTTACTGGGTACCGGTTGTGGTGTACGCGTACTACATTTCTGCACATCTTTTTGTGCATATCCAGGTATTGGAGATATCAAACTCGGACAAAGATAGAGAGTGATTTCTAGGATTCAAGGTAGAGCTCCTTGGTCCTCGCAGTCTCTTGGAGTCTTTCTATTTTGTTGTATTGTCAATTATTATTTGAACAGTATTGTATATTCGATTTTATTAATATCATTTCATGTATTCAGTTAGAGTTCGTGAATCAGTATTACCAGTCTAGGGAAGTTGTATCATTGTTTTCGCTACTAGTTTCGATTATAAAAAAAATGGATTGAATTGTTATTATGACCGGCTTACTTAGTCTTAGAGACTAAGTATTGTCACGGCGCCAGTGGTGCGATTTTGGGTCGTGAAAAGTTGGTATCAGTGCCCTAGGTTCATTGGTTCTACGAGTCACGAATGAGTTTAGTCGAATCTTGCGGATCGGTACAGAGACATCTGTACTTATCTTCGAGAGGCTATAGAGCTAGTAGGAAGTATTTCCACTTCTTTCATTCCTTATCGTGCGTCATTTATTCAGTTTGAATCATATATATTATGTTCTTTTGCATCCACTCGTGTATGAAATTGCACACTTGGTATCAACTATGCGCCAACAATTCGTGATACTATAGAGGGGTTATAATGGACCCAGGGTTGCTCAACCATTGTTACCATTTCCAGATCAATTGAGAGATCATTCAGTTGTGCGAAATTTGGTGATTTCGGACTTAGGCGTATGTTCGGATTTGGATTTGGAAGTCCGTAAGATAATTTGACGCATTTTGGCGAAAGTCGGATAATGGGAGATTTTTTGAAAGTCTTACCGGGAGTTGACTTTATTGATATCGAGGTCAAAATTCAATTCCAAAAATTGGAACAGCTCCATTATGCCATTTAGGACTCGTGTACAAAATTTGGGGTCATTCTGGATTGAGTTGATAGGTTTTGGCATCGAATGTAGAATTTGGAATTCGTTAGTTTTCATTAAGCTTGAATTGGAGTGTGATTCATGTTTTAGTGTTGTTTAATATAATTTGAGGCATCGAATAAGTTCGTTTCATGTTATGGGACTTGTTAGTATACTTGGTTGGGGTCCCATGGGGTTCGGAGGAGTTTTGGAAGAGTTTGGTGTTTTAAGCATAAACATGTCATGATCTAAAGGTCCATTTTTAGTTCTAGAGATCGAAATTCGATTTCGAGACTTTAGGGAGTTTGATAATAAATTGTAGGAATGATATGGAAAGTTTGGTCTAATTTCATCATGTCGCGATTGGGTTTTTAGCATGAAACATGAGTTAATTGTTTAACGAGTGAAATTGGTATCGCACTGAGCAAACGAGCTCCGAATTGAGTTTCGATTAAAAGGACTAGGTTCGTATTATTATTTGTGACTCATAGGAAAAAGAATCGTCTAATTCCGAGTTCGTATTTTGGAGTTAGAGCCTTTTTAGTGAAAATAAATATTGTTGGTGCAACAGGATCTAGTGCGCACCTTTAGCGACTAGATTGGCCACTTTTAGCGACAGGATTTTGGATTTTAGCGACTAGAATCGTGTTTTTATTGAGCGGTATTGTTTTTTTAGCTCATTTAAATATTTTTGTACGAAAGAACACGGCTTGGGGCGATTTTTGAGCGAGAAATCATGGGAAATATTGAGGTAAGTCACTTGTGATCATTTCTACTCCATAATAATGAATTATCATCGAATAATCCGACTAGATTACATGTTTTTGAGGTGTAAATTGGGGATTTGGACCTAGGGATTTGAAAATAAGATTTGAGGATTTGGAGGCCGAATTATTATCGGTATTGGTAAAGTTGGTATGGCTGAACTCGTATCGGAAGGGTATTCAGATTTCATGAAAATTTTATCGGATTTCGAGAGGCAGGCCCCGTGTTGACTTTTGGTTTACTTTTTAATGTAAAATTTTAAGTCGACATTTTATTATCCGGAATTTGTTTCTGATGAATTTTATTGAAGTTATACAATTAATTTCGATAGATTTGAGCTGTCTGGAGGTCAATTCAAGCAAGAAGGCTATTTTGGAATATTGGCCTAACTCCGTAAAGGTAAGTATCTTTTCTAACCTTGCGTAGGAAAATTTACCCTTAGGCATTGAGTCTTATGTAGAAATTGTGTGATTGAAAACCATGTACGCTAGGTGACAAGTACGTACTTGATTTATATGTACAAATTATATCGGTTAAAATTCGTAGGCACCCTTATGTATTAAATTAAAAAATTGTTGGAACTTATTAAATCCTTTATTTGTCATGCCTCTTTCCTTTTTTGCCGAAGTTGTTTTTTTATGATAATTTGGTGTGACTGCCACTTGACTTTTATGTGATTTCTGTGTTTGTTGAGTTTCCATTTCGTGAAAATAATTTCATTACGCATTTTTTATCATCTGCAAATAATTTTAAAAAGAGGCATTTATCTACTTGCTAAAATTATAGAATAAAGAAGGCGATGTTCCTTGATGAATTATTTTTCAATTCCCTTCGTTGAAACTGGTATTGAGTTATAAAGGTCGTAAATCATATTGAATCGAACTGTTAAAATGTAAAATATTGTTTTGTTGAGTTTTTCACTCCCGGATATTTTGTTAAGATTTTAGCGCGCATTATGGTCGAGTAGTGGGCTTCTTATTGTGAAAAAAATAATGTATTGTTGATTTCTGTGGCAAGTTCTAATATTTGAGCACTTGATGTGCAATTTGTGATATGTTGTAATATTTGAGCACTTGATGTGCAATTTGTGATATGTGAGCACTTGAGGTGCAGTTGTTGAAATCATATTTACTTTTGGGACTACGAGGCGGTACCTCGGGACATCCCCATGTCTCGCATATTTACTTTTGGGACTACGAGGCGGTACCTCGACAGATCCCCCTGTCTGGCGGTTCCTCGAGAGATCCCCGTGTCTCGCATATTTACTTTTAGTATTACGAGGCGGTACCTCGGGAGATCCCCATGTCTTGAATATTTTCTTTTGGGAATACGAGGAGGTACCATGGCAGATCCCCCTATCTTGCATATTTATTTCGGGACTATGAGGCGGTACCTCGGCAGTGCCCTTTGTTGATATTTTTGTATGGCTGCACTTGCCTTTGGTGTCTTCTTTCGTGATGTACTAGTTGACTTTATTATTTTGTGTTTTGTGCTCCTTGTTGTATTGTGTTGGCTTTGGCTTTTAGTACGAGACTCTGAAGATTTATATTTCTGGCTTTTACAGATTTTCGATGACTGAGTTGTTTAAAATAAAAGAAGTTACTAATATATTTTAAATTAATAAGTTTTACATCCAATTCAGTAGTTTATCTGATGCTTTGATTTAAGTGCAATGTCATTTTATTCACTCAAACTATTTCTAAAGTAAATTGACCGTGCAGATTTTTATATATTGATATTTTTGGCACGTGAGTTGTCCGTGCAGTTGTGATAGAAATATGGGCGCGAGGTGCCGTGGAAATTTAAAAGTGGACTGAGACCCGTATTTTTATGATTACGAAAAGAGGTGTCACAAGGTGACTTTTATTTGAAAGAATAATATTCGAAAGATATTTATTTGAAGGGA
>MDKJ01235006.1:0-22796 GCA_005239525.1 Nicotiana knightiana | reverse complement strand
AATTCAAATTATATAATTTCCCAACTCCGTTCAGTGAATTGACCAAAATGCCCTCGGGCCCACTTCCCCGGATTCTGAAATTTCTCGAAGATATACCCTTCCCATAGTGTTACTAATTCAAATGTAAAATTTACTCAAATATTCATGGTAGAAATCCAAAATATAAATTTTTAGATCTTTCCTCCAAAATCCCAATTTTCCTACTAATTTCCATGTCTAATTCATGTATAATCCTTGTATTAATCTTAAAAACATGAAGAAATTACTTACCTAGTGATGCTTGGTGGAAAAACCCTCTTGAAGCTCCTCAAAATCGCCCACATTAATGAAACAAATGAAGGAAATGGCCAAACTCCCGGTTATAAAACATTTTGCCCAGACGACCCCTTCTATGCGATCGCACTCCCCTTCACGCGATCGCATAAGCCAATCTCAAGAGCCTCAAAAATTTCCTCTGTGCGATCGCATACAATACCCTGCGATCGCATAGGCCAACCCAGCAGCCTTCCCAAATTACCTCTATGCTATCGCAAACAACTCCCCGCAATGGCATAAGCAAATTCCCAGGGCCTCCAAATCTTCCTCTATGCGATCGCATACACTGCCACGCGATCACATAGGCCAAATCCCAGCAGCCTCCAAATCCTTCTATGCGATCACATACCCACTCACGCGATCGCATATAGTAAAAACTTGCTGCACTCACACCAGAAAACCAGCAATCCTCGCAAGGCAAGAATCAACCCGTTGAGCATCCGAAACACGCTCGAGGCCCCCGGGACCTCAACCAAAACTACCAACCAGTCCCAATACCTCATTCGAACTTAGTCGAGCCTTGAAATCACATCAAACAACATCGAAATTACGAATCGCAACCCGGTTTAAGCTTAATGAACTTAGAATTTTCAAACTTCCACATTCGATGCCGAAACCTATCAAATCACGTCCGATTGACCTCAAATTTTGCACACAAGTCATATTCGACATTACGGATCTGCTCCAACTTCCGAAATCGTATTCCGACCCCGATATCAAAATTTCCACTTCCGATCGGATTTCTCAAAAACCTTCAAATTTCTATCTTTAGCCAAATGACTTCAAAATGACCTACGGACATCCGAATTCACTTCCGATCGTGCTTCCAACTCCAGAATAACCATATGGAGCTAATCCCAAACGGACATCAATATCACTGAAATGCGATTCAAGCCAAACTTAGGAAATTTCTTCTAAAATGCTGACTTCCACAATATGCGCCGAAACACTCGCGGGTTATCCAAAGCCCGATCCTGATTCGGAGGTCGTTTACTCAAAATTCCAATCTTAGTTGATTCTTCCAACTTAAGGCTTCCGAATTGAGAATTTTCTTTCCAAATTAACTCTAAACTTCCCGAAATTCAATTCCGACCACGCCCGCGGGTCATAATACCTGAAACGAAGCTGCTCACGGCCTCAAACCGCTGAACGACGCGCTAGAGCTCAACACGACATGTCGGGTCGTTACAAAATAATAATGTAATGTATCTATAAAATATAAAAATCACTCTTAATTAAAATAAACTACTAAAAATAAAACTAAATACTAAAAGTGAAACTATTTTTTGTATTTTTCTTTTTAATTTTATGCAAGGTAGATAAACTAAAAGTAACTAGATAAAAATGTCAATTAGCTAAATAAAAGAAAAATATTTTTGTAATTTTTATTTTGTGATAAAATAAAGTAAAAGGATCAAAACTAGCTAAAAATAGAGATATTGGACCTAAAGTAAATGTTTAAACAATAAAATGTGTAAAGTCTCGGGGAGGGTCAAAAATTACATGTCTACAGTGCTTATATATATATATATATATATGCCACGACCCCAAAACACCCGTCGTGATGGCGCCTGTCGTGGAATCAGGCAAGCCACACATTTTTGTTGAAGTAAGATTGTTTTTCAGAAAAATTATAAATTCAGTAGCGAAAGTATAAAAAATAATCCATTTAAAAGTTTAACATTATTGAAACATCTTTTAAAACCAAACCCAGATCTAGTGCCGCCGAATCATGAGATACTACATCGAATATCAAAATACAATGCCGACATCAAGTTGTCTGAAATAACTAAATAAGACAGGTAGATAGAGAAGGAGATAATCGAGGCTGCGATCGCCAGCTTCTACCTCGATGCCTCGAAAGAAACTCTGACTGCAGCTCAACAACCACTACCGGGTCCCGCTGTACCTGGATCTGCACACAAGGTGCAGGGGGTAATGCGAGTACACCAACTCAGAAGTAACGAACACAAACTACGCGCTGAGAGGTAGTGACGGACTAAACCTCAATAATTGTAAGGAAAACAATATACAAGATTTATGCATGCTCACAATTTCAACAGATAATGAAAACAGAATAGTACCGATATGATAAGTAACCCAAGTATATCTCATTACTCTATATGCCAATGTATCAATAGTGTGGAAATGAACATAGTGCTCACAGCTCTCACACAGAAGTCCACTCAGTACTGTATATGGCTCTCAGGCCCAGGGAAAATCCATCCCAAAATATGCATAAACACCGGTGACCGTAATCACTCACTACTGAGGAAAAAGATCAATCTAGCCCCTACAGAGAACATCCATCTGCGGAATACAACACTCCGACAAGATCCATGTCCAGGGACGATCCATTCCTCACATATCATTAGCTTCGGACAAGATCCATGTCCAGGGAAGATCCATCCCTCAATATCAATGCGCTCACTGGGGGTGTAAAGACTCCGGAGGGGTTCCTACTGGCCCAAGCGCTATATCAAGCCAACAAAGGCATGATCAGAGTATCTATACGGTGTGTAGTTCGATCCCATAACTGTCTCAATAACAGGATCTCGGCCTCACTCAGTCATTACTCTCCAGTCTCGCTCACATGGGCTCACAAATGCATGAACTAGCCCGAAACAATGATAAATATACATGAAATCAACAATTACCAAGACTGAGGCATGAAATGATATGATATGACAAGACTGAGTATACAAATTCATATAAACACATAAGGAGGCATCAATATACAACCACTCAGGTCTCAACATGTTCGACGTGAAGCCCTAGAATTTGACTTAGCATGATTTCTAGCATGTTCACATTAACCACATCAATAAAAGTGCGGATATCACTCCGAAATAGCTACTAGACGGTGCCATGGGATGAGCCAGGCCATAATTCACTCGGGGCACGCCCGTCACTTGGCATATGCGTCAGCGTAAATATTATCATATAGCATATGGTTCGGGGTTTCGAACCTTCAGAACCAAGTTTAGAAATGTTACTTACCTCAAAACCGGCTAAAATCCTAGTCCTCAATGCCTTTGCCTCAAAACTTGGCCTCCGATTGCTCCAAATCTACCAAAAATCAGAGTTACATGATTAATATATACCAAGGAATGAAGCCCACTTGAAAATTATCAAATTCAACCAAAAATCCCGAAATTGGCCAAACCCGACCCCCTTGGCCCACGTCTCGGAATTCGATAAAAATTATAAAACTGGAATCCTTACTCTCTCACGAGTTCATACATACCAAATACACCAAAATCCAACAACAAATGGCCCCTGAAATACTTCATTCAAAGTCTAGAACTTCTAGCCCCAATCCCTCAAATTACACCATTAAACCCCACTAATTTCACGATTAATCAGTCAAATACCAACATAGAATCGAGTATTAGGTTCAAAAAGGTTACCTCAATATGTTTCCCTTGAATCCCTCTTCAAAATCCCTCAAAATGCTCCAAACCTGTCTTAGAAAATGGTGAAGCATGAGAAAATTCGCGAAGTGCAACTTATATAGGTTCTGCTAGGGATTCCGCACCTGTGGACACTTAACTCGCACCTGCGATCCCAGATGCGCATCTGCGGAACTCTCTTACGCCCACTTCACATCTGCGGTTGCCCCTTCGCACCTGCGAGCTTGCAGGTGCGAGCCTCTCTTCCGCACCTGCGCTCAATTGCCCATGCCTCATCTTTTGCATATGCGATCCATAACTGCACCTGCAATCGTCGCACATGCGCCTCCACATCCGGAGGTGTGGCCACACCAGAAGAATTACACCATCCCATTTTCAGCAGTTCAAACTTCTCAAATCTCATCCGTTAACCATACGAAACACGCCCGAGGCCCTCGGGGCCTCAACCAAATTTACCAACCTGTCATATATCAACAAATGAACTAAGTCGCACCTTCAGAACACTCAAAAACAACACTAAAACATCGAACAAATCCATAATTCAAGCCTAAGGATTTCTAAACTTCCGAAATTCGCCAACGATGCCGAATCTGACCAAAACTTATCCGAATGACCTGAAATTTTGCACACACATCCCAAATGACATTACGAACCTGCTCCAACTTTCGGAATTCCATTCCGATCCCGATAGCTAATTTTCTACTGCCGACTAAAAATTTCCAAAAACTCAAATTTTGCCAATTCAAGTCTAGTTCTACCACGGACCTCCAGATAACATTCCGAATACACTCCTAAGTCCCAAATCACCTAATGAAACCATCCGAGCCATAAAAACCCTATTCCGAGATCATATACCTATAAGTCAACTTCCGGTTGACTTTTCCAACTATTGAACCAAGCTAAGAGACTAAGTGTCTCATTTCTCTCCACAATCACTCAGAACACGATCCAACCAACCCAACACCACACAAAAGAGATGAAACACACAAGAAATGAGGCAAAAATGGGGGAAACGGGCTAAACTCTCGGAAAGACCGGCCGGGTGGTTACGTTCTCCCCCTCTTAAACAAACGTTCGTCCTCGAACGTGCCAAGAGTTGTTCCAAAAGCCATCAACCGCCGAATAACCTTACTATGCACATACCCGGGGGTGATCCCATGTCACCCTACCCCGCACAGCTCTAATAACACAACACATTCGAATGCCTCTATATCCAACCTAATCCCTACGCTTTAGAATCCAAATTCCACGTCAGAACTTATCTACAAGATCAGAATCAGGCCTCCACACACTGTATATGTCTAAACATGCTGTGGCCAACCAGGGTCATAACTCAAGACGAATTCACATGATATATCACCTATCTCTAACACTCCTAACGATAAGCTTAAATCACAACAAACGCCCAAGCCAGCCAAATGCCAGTAATAAGCTCGTCATCAAACAGAAACCCGTTATAACACCTTAATATACTGCCCAAGATGAGCGAAACAAGCAGAAACCCATAACCATTCATAGTATCAACAAGTGATGGAATTTCCTCCCTTCGACAGGAATACAACAAAACTTCTAAACCGATCAACGTCAATATCCTCCCAAATATGCCGCAACTAGATTCGATAACACCTATTCTAGGTTCGATGACCTCTTCTCATTCGTCACATTCATTCTGGTAACGGGACACATCAATACCACTCAACGCCATAACCCGTGCAGTCCGTGCACCAATAGACAACACTCCAAATGTACCCAAACATGAAAAATGATGCCAAAAAATAAAACCGTCCCGCATTATCAACATGTAACACCACAACGCAATGCTAAGAATTCCTCACACATTGCAGAACCAAAACATACGAATCCTACACACAAGGATCCTATTTACATACTCCGATGCAATGCGTGAACTCTATCTGAATGCTGGTCCACATTATACCCCTCGCTTAGTCTTGCTAAAAAGGTCAAAAGCCACGCAAAACCGATATCAAGTACTCCAAGTGCATTACCATAACAACGGGAAATCAGACGCTACCATGACACACGAATCTGAAAGAACACAACCCACGTCCAAACCCTACGATACTCATCAACTTTACCTTAATCAAACTCCGCTATGAGACCACAACATAATCGCACCGTGTGAGCCTAAAACCAACGAATCACCGCTCCCCGAGGCAGAGACGGGTAACTCCTAGTTTATCTTGGAGCACAGATAAACCAAGCCACTAATTGACACCCTCGCAATAGCTCTACAGAGCCAAACAATCCAACTCGGTGCAAAACATCTATCCCCACAGGACCAACTAAGGAACCTCAAATCAGTACGGTCATATACCATAGACCAATGACTCTCCGAAGGTCCATAATGACTGAATCACATCACGCACTAACCCCTGGCTAATGTTGGCTACAACTCTACAACCTTCAACGACGAAATCATTTACTCATTTGAGTTTCCAGACTCAAAACCCTCAAAGCACACCAATCACCATACCCGATCTCAATTTCGTCGCCTGAATGACTAATACCTCCCTAATACCCGATCACACCACGAGGAATTTCCTCCTACGATCTATAGGTTCTACTAGGCTGGACTTGAATACTTACAGCCGAACAACAAGGAGAGTGTCGCCCCACCAATGAGATATCCATAAAGCAAGACACATAGCATCTTCTAAAACTTACACCTACATCAAGTCATACCTAAAAGTATCATCATCTATTCGATCAAACTACATCAAAACCGACCATACTGAGAAATGACACACCCACCCGGGTCTCCAGACCCCCAATAGGCACCACACCCGACCGACACACGCGGTCCATAGAAACCACATCACCCACAAGGGCGAGCACATGAACAGATGTACTAAAGACTCACGGGGCATATCCAGAAAATGGGAAAAATATGATGAACATGTGAATATGAAAAATCGGAATCAAATAAAAACTGAAGCATCTCGTGAAAGACTGAATCAATATCTGGGATCATGGCATCAGAAGCCATCGCATCCGGCCTAGCTGAAAGTACATATTATCGGGCCTGATTACCACTGGATCGACCTCCCCCTCTAGGGCGACTCCTAACTGCCTGACCCCTACCTCTAGCTACCTGGGCAGGTGGTGCAGCAACTAGGACTGAAGCCGCGGGGTGACTCCTCTACTGATGCGTACCTCCCCTAAGACGGGGACAAAACCTCTTGATATGGCCCACGTCTCCACACTCAAAGCAACCCCTCTAAGCAAATGGCGATGGGGATTGAAGGGAACCCCTAGAACCATAATAACCACTAGAAGAACCATGCGCCGAGGAACCCTGAACTAATGATGGCCGAGATGAACTATGGGCTGGAAGAACACTGAATGAGGAACCACCTGGATGAGAGCTGCGGGGAGCATGCCCCGATGATGCACCACTATAGGCTGGGCGGACTGGCTGAGAAGGCCTAAATGAACGGCCTCTACTGTGCTGAGACTGACCTCCTGAATGAAAACCACGAAAACTACCAGACCCTCGAGGCCTCTTGGCCTCCCTCTCGACTCGCTCCTAGCGACGAACCAACTCAATCTCTATAGCAATGTCAACCAACTATTCAAAAGAAGCGCCAGATACCCTCTCCCTGGTCAGAAAAATCTGAAGCTGATAAGTGAGGCCATTAACAAACCTCCGGATCCTCTCCCTATCAGTGGGAACTATCCAAATAGCATGACGGGCCAACTCGGAGGACCTCATCTCATATTGCGTCACGGTAATGTCCCCCTGACGCAACTGCTCGAACTCCCTGCGCAGATCTTCCTTGCGGGACTGCGGTATATACTTCTCCAGGAACATAATGGAGAACTGACGCCAGGTAAGGGGCGCTGCATCAACAGGTCTACGCCTCTCATAAGCCTCCCACCAATCTAGTGCAGCTCCTGAGAACTGGAAGGTAGTAAATGGGACTCCATTGGCCTCCAATATCCCTGCTGTGCGAAGAATCCTCTAACACTTGTCTAAGAAGCTCTGGGCATCCTCGCCCTCAGTACCACTGGAAGTTGGAGGCTGAAGTCTACGAAACCTCTCCAACATGTGCTGATCATCGTCTGCCAAAGCTGGGACCACAAAATCCTGGGCTGGGGCAACCGGCTGGGCTGGAGCTGCCCCCGGTGTCTGAAGCCCCTCGATAACCTGCTCAGGTGTTCGGCCAGCTGGAGTCTGAGTGCCTCCCTGGCTTAAGAGGTAGCGACAGTACTAGACATAGCGATTGCCTGTGAAAGACTGGTGCACACAATCAAAATCTGAGCTAGGGTCTCTTGAATACCCGGAATCACAATAGGCACTGCCGGTGCCTGAGCCGGTCCCACTGGAACATCTGCGGTGGGGATCTGATCCTGAACAATAGGAGGGTCCACAGGTACTGCCCGGCTGCTGCACGGGCTGCACCCCTCCCTCTACCACGACCTCAACCTCTAGCTGGTGTCTAGTCACCCTGATTAGTAGCGCGAGTCCTCACCATCTGTGAGAGAATGAGAACAACAGAAGTTTAGTTCCAGGAGTCAATACATTCGCAGGACAGAATTCAAGAATGTGAGATTTTTCCTAAGGGTTCTGTAGCCTATCGAAGATAAGTACAGACGTCTCCGTACCGATCCGCAAGACTCTACTAAACCTGCTCATGACTGGCAAGACCTATTTAACCTAGAGCTCTGATACCAACTGTCACGACCCCAAAACACCCGTCGTGATGGCGCCTGTCATGGAATCAGGCAAGCCACACATTTTTTGTTGAAGTAAGATTTTTTTCAAAAAAAATTGTAAATTCAGTAGAAAAAGTATCAGCCATAATCCATTTAAAAGTTTAATATTATTGAAACATCATTTAAAACCAAACTCAGATCTAGTGTCGCCGAATCATGAGCTACTACATCGAACATCAAAATACAGTGTTGATATAAAGTTGTCTGAAATAACTAAATAAGACAGGTAGATAGAGAAGGATATAATCGAGGCTGCGATCGCATGCTACTGCCTCGATGCCTCGAAAGAAACTCTGACTATAGCTCAGCAACCACTACCGGGTCCCGTTGTACCTGGATCTGCACACAAGGTGAAGAGGGTAACGTGAGTACACCAACTCAGAAGTAACGAACCCAAACTATGTGCTGAGAGGTAGTGACGGACTAAACCTCAATAACTGTAACAAAAATAGTATACAGGATTTAGGCATGCTCACAGTTTCAACAGATAATGAAAACAGAATATGTCCGGTATGATAAGTAACCCAAGTATATCTCAGTACTCTACATGCCAATATATCAACAGTTTGGAAATGCTCATAGTGCTCACTGCTCTCACACAGAAGTCCACTCAATACTGTATATGGCTCTCAGGCCCAGGGAAAATACATCTCGGAATATGCATAAACACCGGTGACCGTAGTCACTCAGTACTGAGGAAAAAGGCCAATCCAGCCCCTACTGAGAAGATCCATCTCCGGAATACAACACTCCGACAAGATCCATGTCCAGGGACGATCCATCCCTCACATATCATCAACTTCGGACAAGATCCATGTCCAGGGAAGATCCATCCCTCAATATCAATGCGCTCACTGGGGTTGTAAAGACTCCGTAGGGGCTCCTACTGGCCTAAGCGCTATATCAAGCCAACGAAGGCATGATCAGAGTATCGCTACGGTGTGTAGTCCGATCCCATAACTGTCTGAATAACAGGCGCTCGGCCTCACTCAGTCATTACTCTCCAGTCTCGCTTACATGGGCTCACAAATGCATGAACTAGCCCGAAACAATGATAAATATACATGAAATCAACAATTACCGAGACTGAGGCATGAAATGATATGATATGACAAGACTGAGTATACAAATTCATATAAACACATAAGGAGACAGCAATATATGACCACTCGGGTCTCAGCATGTTCGACGTGAAGCCCTAGAATTTGACTTAGCATGATTTATAGCATGTTCACATTAACCACATCGATAAAAGTGTGGATATCAATCCGAAATAGCTACTAGATGGTGCCATGAGATGAGCCATGCCACAATTCACTCGGGGCACGCCCGTCACTTGGCATATGCGTCAGCGTAAATATTATCATATAGCATATGGTTCGGGGTTTCGAACCTTCAGAACCAAGTTTAGAAATGTTACTTACCTCAAAACCGGCTAAAATCCTAGTCCTCAATGCCTTTGCCTCAAAACTTGGCCTCCGATTGCTCCAAATCTACCAAAAATCAGAGTTACATGATTAATATATACCAAGGAATGAAGCCCACTTGAAAATTATCAAATTCAACCAAAAATCCCGAAATTGGCCAAACCCGACCCCCTTGGCCCACGTCTCGGAATTCGATAAAAATTATAAAACTGGAATCCTTACTCTCTCACGAGTTCATACATACCAAATACACCAAAATCCAACAACAAATGGCCCCTGAAATACTTCATTCAAAGTCTAGAACTTCTAGCCCCAATCCCTCAAATTACACCATTAAACCCCACTAATTTCACGATTAATCAGTCAAATACCAACATAGAATCGAGTATTAGGTTCAAAAACGTTACCTCAATGTGTTTCCCTTGAATCCCTCTTCAAAATCCCTCAAAATGCTCCAAACCCGTCTTAGAAAATGGTGAAGTATAAGAAAATTCGCGAAGTGCAACTTATATAGGTTCTGCCAGGGATTTTGCACCTGCGGACACTTAACTCGCACCTTTGGACTGCGGAACTCACTTACGCCCACTTTACATCTGCGGTTGCCCCTTCGCACCTGCGTGCTCGCAGGTGCGAGCCTCTCTTCCGCACCTGCCCTCAATTGCCTAGGCCTCATCTTTCGCATCTGCGATCCATAACTGCACCTGCGATCGTTGCACCTAAGGCTCCCCATCCGCAGGTGCGGCCACACCAGAAGAATTACACCAGCTCATTTTCAGCAGTTCGAACTTCCCAAATCCCATCCGTTAACCATCCGAAACATGCCCGAGGCCCTCGGGGCCTCAACTAAATTTACCAACGTGTCATATATCAACAAATGAACTAAGTCACACCTTCAGAACACTCAACAACACTAAAACATTGAACAAATCCGTAATTCAAGCCTAATGATTTCTAAACTTCCGAAATTCTCCAACGATGCCGAATCTGACCAAACCTTATCCGAATGACCTCAAATTTTGCACACACATCCCAAATGACATTAAGAACCTGCTCCAACTTTCGGAATTCCATTCCGATCCCGATAGGTAATTTTCCACTGGCAACTGGAAATTTCCAAAAATTCCATTTTTGCCAATTCAAGTCTAATTCTACACCGGACCTCCAGATAACATTCCGAATACATTACTAAGTCCCAAATTTCCTAATGAAACCATCCGAGCCATAAAAAACCCATTCCAATATCATATACCTATAAGTCAACTTCCGATTGACTTTTCCAAATATTGAACCAAGCTAAGAGAATAATTGTCTCATTTCTCTCCACAATCACTCAGAACCCGAGCCAACCAACCCAACACCCCACAAAAGAGATGAACCATACAGGAAATGAAGCAGAAATTGGGGAAACAGGCTAAACTCTCGGAACGACCGGCCGGGTGGTTACGTTCTCCCCCTCTTAAACAAATGTTCGTCCTCGAGAGTACGAGTGCGTGATTGCACGAGCTTGCCTGAGTATTCCTCCTTCTGCCCCAACAAGTTTTTCAAGTCTTTAATCTCCTCTGAGGCGCGGGACAACTGCTCAACAAATGAGGACTCCAGAACACTCTTGTCTTTATCAGCCTGATTGGAAGAAGCCTTCTCTACTTCCAGTTCTACTTCCATGAGCCTCATCTGCCGCTTCAAGGTACTCCTTTCCTCTTCTAAAGCGTCCATGTCAATCCTTAGGCTATCATACTGTGCTCAACATCGGCCTGCAACTCTTTTGTTTCCTGGTCCGTGTTTGAGATCCTCTACATGAGCTCCATGCCTATAAGGTTAATTTGCAAGAAATAAACCAGTCAGACATGGTAAATTTCATATACGAAAATGGAAGAGGATAACCTGCATCGTACCTTCAAAGAATTATGCACGACCTCATTGGCCCATGTAAGAGCACCGTGGATGGCTAGTTGGCTTTCTCAGAGGGACCTATCAAAGGCTTGATCCACACTTTGGGCTCACCCGTTTTATTGAAAGTATTCCCCTCAGCTGGAACCTCTATTACCACCTGCCGCATCTCTCTGCTGGAAGACCCTACTTCCCTAACGGAAGGCATGGAAGCAGGCAGAGATGAAACAACAACATGCACGGAGAGTTGAGGAGCTGGAGAATCCACGGGCAAAGCAGCAGGCACAAAGGGTTGAAGAGTCGAGGAAGTTACGGGTAAAGCAATAACAGAAGCCGAAATAGCCAAAGGAACAGATGAGACAGCTTCTCTCAAAGAAGCAGGAAAGACAGCAGCCAGAGGGACATCATCAGGAGAAAGGTCAACACCTTTATGAAACAGGCAATCCACGGACTTATGAATAGGGGAATGTGAAACATCATCAAGAGTAGAGGGCTCAATCACAGATACGGAAGGCAAGGTTAAGGGTGTAATCTCATCATCTGAAACCACTCACCTTCTCCGTGGCCTGTGCACTAAAGCACCTTCTTCTTCTTCTTTTTCTACAGAACGAGACTCACCAATCTTCCTCTTCGAGGAAGATTAACCAACAATAGTTTATTGGGCCTGAGCCAAAGACATCTTCGGGATAGATGAAGCATACACCCCACGAGCGGAGAAACCTATTAAAAGGGAAAAAGTTAAACGACAAAGAAAGAAGAGACTCGAGTAAGGAAAGAATCAAGAACAAGAGCTTCACTTACCGTGGGTCTTTACATGCCAACCATACCTCCCAACGAGGTACTTCCAAGATCTCTCTTCTAAAGGAGAAACATACAATAATTTTTCTACCCAATAAAGGATACCAGAGACATTCTCAATATTATCCATGATTTCTGAGAGAAGAAGAAACAAATACGGTGTTAATAAAACATCTCAAGTCAAAACGAGGAAAATAAATGTAAGCTAAAGCATACTCACGTGCGTGATTCCACTTCTCAGGGAAGGGAAGATTTTCTTCACCCACTAAACCAACAGTGGGTACAACAACATACCGGAGGTACCAACCCCTATCCTTATCATCTCCAGGGGTTACCAGCACTCTTTTGCTTCTAGCAGTCAGAGTAAAAACCCCTTCACGAAATAAGGTAGGAGAGTAGAGATGAATAAGATGGTTGAAAGTAAAAGGAACCGAGGCTAAAGAAGCCAAACTCCTAAGACATGCGACAACTCGCCACACAAGCCGACCAACTTGTCCTAAGCAGATATTGAAAAAATGGCAAAATTCAATTATGACTGGGTCTGAGGGGTCTAAAACCTAGAGTGAAAGGGTACGTATAAGAAAAAGAATATCCCGTCTTGTAAGTCGTTATTATATGATTACTATTCGGAATATAGACAGGGAAATCATGCCTCCAAAAACACTCCCTACGAACAAGGGAAATCTGTCCCTCAGTTATAAGAGTTGGATACCTTCCGACACTCTCAAGGGAAGAAGATTGGTCTACAAGAACTTGACTATCTCTAGCAAAAACAAACTCAGCAGGGACAATTTTATCAACTCCAGGTTCACGAAGGCGTTCACCTCTATCTCTAGACAAAGACCGAGAAACCCTAAACCTCGGAGAAACTAGAGATCTAGTAGAAGGAGAAGGAACTATCTGAGAAGAAGAGGATCCCCTCGAAGGAATGGTTCCTAGACTTCTAAGTCTACACCCTCCGACTCCTAGTCGGAGCAGAAGATGTCGTTAAATTTTCAATATCTATTACTCCCTGAGGTAGATTTGAAGAAGACATGTTTACAAAGGCAAGAAAAAAGTTCTTTACAAAAGACAAAGTTAGAAAGTGTTTCGTGGAAGCAAAGAAAGGAAGAAAGGTATTTATACTTGAGGACAACCGTCAAACATGGGAAAAAAATAAAAATAATAATGAAAAGTCATAATTGAAGATGTCATTTCGGGACTGACACAGCCGCAAAAAGCCCTAAAAGGTGCCGAGTAAATGCATAACCAGTCCGAAAAGGACACGTGGTATGAGCATTAAATGGAAGTGACAAATGACACCTATGGTGCAGAGAAGGATACAATGTTTCGAGGAAAAGCAGCGGCAAAATATTCCCTCCATAAATGAATATCCACTTACCAAATATTAATCGATAAATATATAGTAAGTGGGGGGACTATCTGTATTGGTAATAAAGAGTTTCACACGCAAGCCAGCTTTTGACAACTCATCCAGTTACGTGGACACAGGAGAACGCGACAGCTGGATGTGATTCTTTGAAGAGGTACGGAAAAAAGAGGCACGATTCAATAAACCCTCGAGCTTATCAGCCACGGGAAACTCAACCTGATCAAAACAGGGAAGAGGCACAGTCAGAATGAATCTAGACAAAGCTACGGGAATATTCAAGGTCCCACAATTGATTACTCGAACGTTATGTAACTATACCCCAATTACCGTTATCCTTTGTAACGCCTCATTAATTTTATAATTAGCCATTAATGAGCATCCATAGCAAGAGTTGTACGTTATATCAAGGAATCTCCTATATAAGGGAGGGGAATGCAGCTTGTAAAGACATCTGTTTCTCGAATATAATCTACTTCGCTTTTCTATATTTCTGCAATATTGTCTAATATTCATTTTTCTCTATTTCCATGATTATCAGTAACCCGTGTTCATCCTAAAAATAGCTTTAGTCAAAGGGTCTAATTCTTTGGTTAAACACTCCTCTCATTCAATCTTAAAATAAAAACAATCAATAATAGCCATCACACATAATAATATTAATTGACCACCCATAAATTTTCGGTCTTATTTCCAGCAATTTACCTTCTCCGATTCCCTTATGAGGTTAAAAATCTAAAATCTTTCATGGTCCAATTAAGTTTCCTTTTAACAGCTGATATCGAAGCTCCACTTGTTCTGCTTGGTTCCATCGGTGGCGATTTCGTAAGAAATGAAGCACAATGATAAATAAACAGTAGCAGAACTATGTGAATATCTAATTCAACCTACTAGCAAGCCAAATAATTATGTAATTAAGTTGTCTTTTGGACTAAGATATTGTGAATTTTGTTACATGTGGTAGGTGGGGAAAAGGAGTTTGGAAGAAGGAAAAGGGGGCGAGATGAACAAGAGATAAGGGGTCATCTCTTACCGGAGAAGAAGATTGGAGGCGAGCGTAACTCACACATATGAACTACCGAAATCGGGTGTTCACAAGATACATTTGATAGCCACTTGAAGTGTCAAAATGATAAATATCAGTCGAGGTGTCTGTCTGAGCGTTGAACACAACTTAAATGGGGAGTTTATATTTTGACAATTCATAACAAAAACAAAAATTATTAGTGTAACCCACATAAGTCTAGCCAAAATTATTGTCACGACCCAAATTCCCAACCTTAAGGATCGTGATGGCGCCTAACACCACACTGTCTAGGCAAGCCAATGTTAGAATTCAATGAGCTATTTTCCTTTTGTTACTTATTTAAACACAATAAAACAAATTTAAAGTAAATTAAGTCTAATGATTTCCAGCAAATAACTCTAAGACTACCCCAGGGTCTGGTGTCCCAATTCACGAACTTCTAATAGTGCTACAATTAATGGGCTAAAAGAAATAATATATCTATTTTGAGTAAAATAAACAGTTTCTATAAACTAAGAGAAGACTCCAGGAATCTGCGAACGCCGGCGGATATACCTCGTGTCCCCGAATGATGAGTGACCGCTACTAAAATCTCTAACGCTGGACGGTACCTGGATCTGCACAAAAGAGTGCAGAGTGTAGTATCAGTACAACCGATCCCATGTACTGAGTAAGTGCCGAGCCTAACCTCGGCGAAGTAATGACGAGGCTAGGACAAGACACCACATAAAACCTGGACATCGAATCATGCTAACAGGAAACAATAGCAATTAAAGAATGTAAAGAGTAATTAATGGGAAGGGAGCATGCGATAGGAAATTTTCAACATAAGGAATGAGGAAAACAATAAGGCAAACACAGATAGTGATCAACAATAATTTTAGCAATCACAGATAGAAAGTAAACTTGCATGACATCACTCTTCGTGCTTTTACTCTCAACCTCACCAAATAATAAATAGAATACACGGCATCACCCTTCGTGCTTTTACTCTCATCCTCCCTAGATTATAATTAAGAATTGCACAACATCACCCTTCGTGCTTTACTCTCTTCCTCACCTTATAAATAAATAAAATACACAACATCACCCTTCGTGCTTTTCACTCTTCCTCACAATATAGTTAAGTCATGCACGACATCACCCTTCATGCTTTACACTCTTCCTCACAATCTCATCAAATCATCAACAACATAAAAGGGGATTTCACGAGAAACAGCATTCCATCATAATTTCTATCACCATTTAATATTTCAATCTCAACTCAATGTTCTCAAAGGAATTTCACAAGAAATCAATATTTCATCATAATTTCTATCACCATTTATCATTTCAATCTCAACTCAATGTTCTCAACATTTCACTAACAACAATAATCACATATGATGGGCTTTAAGACAACCAGAATAACAAGAAATAGCATTTACTCGCATGGTATGACCTGACCACAACGTATAGGTACTCGTCACCTCACATATACATTAGATTTAACAAACAAACATGTAACAAGTAATCATACAATACCTATTCCCTCAAGCTAAGGTTAGACACAACACTTACCTCAATTCCGCTGGCCACTCACTACTCAATTACCGCTTTTCCTTTCAAATTCACCTCTAACACACTTGAATCTAATCATAATTAGTTTAATATCATTAATTAATGCTAAAGGAACCAACTTTACTGAAAAATTATGGTTTTCCTAAGTTTTCTCAAAAAAATTTAAAATCCGACCCCGGGCCTTCTTGGTCCAAACTCGGGGTTCGGACCAAATTCCGTTTACCCATTCACCGTCGAGCCCGAATATGCAATTAGTTTTGAAACCCGACCTCAATTTGAGGTCAAAATCCCATTTTTACAAAATTTCTTAGTTCTATCCAAACCCTCAATTTTTTCCATGAAAATTCTTGATTTTTGATTTAAAAATGATGAAAAAATTGGGTTATTGAAAGAGTTGAGTTTGGAAGTGATTACCTACACTTTGGGATGAACCTTGGTGAAGAAAATCGTCCTTAGGGCTTGGTAGTTCAAAAAATATGTGAAATATAGGTTCTGTCCGTGTTTAAAATTGAATTTATATACCTGGGCAGGCTTTCTAAATGATCGCGTGAGCCTGCCCGTGTTCGCGATGCTTTACCAACTGGGCCCTCCGCGATCGTGTCCCAATGGTCGTGTTCGCATAGAAGAAAACCCAGGCTCCTCCCCCAGGCCCAGTTCACTCAACATGTTCGCATGAGTCGGCACGCATTCGAGAAGGGTATCCCACCGATGCTTCGCGTTCGCGGCCCAGACTTCGCATTCACGTAGTACAAAAATGACTCCCAGGAATTTTACCCTTCGCGATCTCGAGAGTAACTTCGCGATCGCGAAGCAAAAAATCACTGGGCACCAGATGCAGCAAAACAACAAACTTTTCTAAGTGTATAAATACTCTGTGGCCTATCCGAAACTCACCCGAGCCCTCGGGGCTTGAAACCTGTCACGACCCAAATTACCAACCCTCGGGATCGTGACGGCGCCTAACACTACACTTTCTAGGCAAGCCAAGGTTAAAATTTACTTAGTTAATTTCCATTAAAAATCCATTCAACCATAACAAAACAATTCAAAATAAACTAAGCTTTATTACTGCCATTTGCATAATTCCACAAATAAAATAATAATTGAATAACCGAACCAGGCCTCTAACTAAATAACTAATCCTAAGAACATCCCAGGGTCTGGTGTCATAATTCACGAACTACTAAGAATGCTACAAATAATGGGCTGAAGGAATTGTATATATGTTTTGAGAGAAGTAAAACAGTGTCCAAAAATAAGTGAAGACTCCAGAAATATGCGGACACTAGCAGATCTACTTCGTGTCTCCGAGCAATGACATCAACTACTAAAATCTCCTAACTCTAACCAGTACCTGGAACTGCACAAAAGAGTGACGAGTGTAGTATCAGTACAACCGACCCCATGTACTGAGTAAGTGCCGAGCCTAACCTCGACGAAGTACTGACGAGGCTAAGGCGGGGATTTTATAACTTAACCTGTAACAATACATATAATAAAGCAAGAAAACAATTCTACACAAACAAGAAAGATAAAATGCAACAATAAGTACAATAACTCAGCCGCCTATTCCAGGCCTCAGTTGTAACCAACATCTCACATAGATTTCCAACACTTCCAAAGTTATGACTTTCAGAATAGAAGTGAGTACGAAATATGAAAAATAATAGAGTAAAACAATAAGTTTTCAAATATGTAAGTTTCAAATCATTGAGTTTCAAAAACCAGTAAAACATTTTTAAAATCCAGTAAAACATAAGTGTCCACCCTTATCAATTACTTGTTGCGGCGTGCAACCCGATCCCACCTGTCCACCCTTATCATTATCATTTATTTCACCTATCCACCATTATCACTATCATTTATTTCACCTGTCCACCCTTATCACTATCATTTATTTCACCTGTCCACCCTTATCACTATCGTTTATTTCACCTGTCCACCCTTATCACTATCATTTATTTATTTATTAAAACTTTTACAATTCAGGCCAAGCCTTTCACAACACTTTTATCTGAACAATTGTAAACAGAAAACAATATAGCTTGTAAGCTTTAACCAATATCATTTCATAATGAAACCAACCAGAATATATGTAAACACCGTAACACTATCAACCTAGCTCAGTCTTTATGTACCATGACAGAATCAAGAGAATATCCAACACTTTTAACAGACTTGCAACAACAATTGGCAATAATCTAATGAAACCAAATAGCCATGTAAACCTCAACAATCATAAAACAGTTTAACCGGGAAGCAAATAAATAGGGAACGGAAAAGGGATCATGTTAAACAACCATTTAGTAGTGCATAGGTACTCGTCACCTCACCTATACACCACACATAAGAAATTTCACATAACAATCAAGTTAGGGATTCCTATTCCCTCAAGTCAAGGTTAAACCAAACACTTACCTCTATGTCACAAGCAAATCGTTGCCCTAGCACATCTTTTCCTTTAGACTTTGCCTCAATTCTGCTCAAATCTAATCACAATTGGTTCACCATCGTCAATTATAGCCTAAAGGAATCAACTTTAATGAAAAAGACAATGTTTCTCTTATGTTTTCCTATCCAAATTCAAAAATCGACCCTGGACCCGCTTGGTCTAAACTCGAGGTTCGGACCAAAACCCGTTTACCCTATATCCCCCGAGCCCGGATATGCAATTGGTATTGGAATCCGACCTCAATTCGAGGTCCAATTCTCCAAATTTTGAAATTCCTAAGTTCTACCCAAAAATCTCAATTTTTACCATGAAAACTCTATATTCTAAGTTGAAATCTTGTTACCAATGATTTGGAGAAGTTTGGGTCTTTCAAAAATCGTCTATGGAGGTTTAGGGTTTTGAGAGAATTGAAAAATGGGTGGAAATCCCGTCAAAAATCTCATTTAATAGGCTGCAGATGTTGCATTTGCGACCCGGAGTTCGCATTTGCGACATCTGGCACCAGTAGTTTTTCTCCGACACTAAAATGGGCATAACTTCCTCATATGATGTCCAAATTCACTGATTCTTTTTCCTATGACTCCATAATTGCGATACGGATTTAATGTTTCAATAAAAACTAAATTTGGAGTTCATTTGCTTAATCTGATATCATTTATGCTTGAAGAAACGACGATGAAGCATCAAAAAGAGGCGCAGCATAGCCTAAACCTATCTGAAACTCACCTAAGCCCTCAGGGCTCCAAACCAAACATGCACGCAAGTCTAAAAACATCATGCAGACTTGATCGTGTGATCAAATCATCAACATAGCATCAAAACTACGAATTTAACCTCAAAACTCATGATTTTCTCAAGAACAGTTAAATTCTTTTCTAGCCTTTCAACCGGATGTCCGAATTACAGCAAATCAACTCCGGTTCTCATGAAACTTCACAAATAGGACCAAAATATGGGCCTGATATCATGATTTTCATATATTATTTCATTTTTTTATTTCTTGAATTAACCAGCAGAACAATTTTCTTCATAAATTATTTTCTAAGGCTAGGGACCTCGGAATTCATTTTCGGGCATACGCCCGAGTTCCATATTTTATTGTGGATCTTTCGGGATTATTAGAACACATATCCGGGTCCGTTTACTCAAAATATTGACCGAAGTCAACTAAAATCAAAGTTTAACTCTCGAAATTTTTATTTCTCGTATTTTCACATGAAAGCTTTTCGGATTTATGCCCGGACCTTGCATGCAAATCGAGGTATTTAAAATTAGTCTTTTTAAGGATATTGAGAATGGAATGGAGTCTTAATCCATAAGATGACCCTTTGGGTCATCACAATCTCTCTCTCTTAAACAAACGTTCGTCATCGAACGTACATAGAAAATTACTCAGTTTGGAGTTAACTACTCTGCTTATTCGTCTCGGACTCCCAAGTAGTTGTCTCAATGGCTGCTCTTTCTACTGCACCCGAACTGAAGGAAAGTTTCTTTATTTTTGGGAAATAATAATGAAGAGGGAATGCTATTCACCCGTTGGAAAAATATTGGATAATCGTTTAAAAATCATCGATTGAGGCTAATTTTATCCATAAAGAAGGTGAAGAAGAGTCCATTCCGAGGGGAAATGTGAATTTTGCTTTGAGGAATTCAAGAATTGAACATATGCCAACCGGCTCCACGAGTATTTGTGATACCAAGAAATGAGGACTTGGAGTCAACCGGCGTAATTGAAAATGTAGTTGAAGTTGAGCCTAGTCCAAAGAAAATAAAGGATACCAAAATTCCGGGAAGAATTGAATCTTGAAGGTTTGACAGCTAATGTTTATGTATCAGAGATTTGGAGGCACTATCTCTATGGTGTGCCGGGTGAGGTTTTCACAGACCCTTGCAGTCTTCGGTACTTATTCAAGCAAAAGAATCTCAATCAGGGACAGGGGAGATGGTTGGAGTTACTGAAAGATTATGACGTCACATTCCAAGCATTTCTCAACATCGGACCTGTGTGGAGATATGAAAATTGAACTACACGATTCAAAAGAGATTACTAGGAGGAGGAACAAAAGTCACACCATTTACAATTTGAAAGGAATAATAAGGCAAATAACATTCCTCCCATGAAACCGAGAAGTGCATAGTGAAGAAGTTAGAGTTCGGCTTGATCATCAACCTATCATTCTCACCGTTCGTGGTTATAAGCTTGATTCCAAATTAGTTGGATGATTTTCTATTTCTCAAGAGACGAGAAAATTGGTAAAATTAATTTATGTCGTGCCATGTCGTTAAATGTGGTGCTTGGTGGTAGCGACCCATTATTTCTCAAATTATTAGTCGTTCTAACCATTAGAATTGTTTAGTGTAAGGATTATTTTATCATTATTTATTTATAATTCTATTATTATTGTTATCCTTATTATTATTATTATAAATATTATTTTATTCTTATTTTGTCTTATTTTAAAGAAAACATTTTTTTTTGAAATGGAGTTCGCATTTGCGAACTGGGCAGTTCTGGGGAGGGGTTCGCATTTGCGAACTGGGTATCGCAAATGCGACACCTGAGGCTTAAAAGGGGTTTTGACGGTTCATTTGTAGAAAACCGGAAAATTTAGTTTGGGACTCAAGGAACAAGACGATTTAGTTCTTCCCAACCTTCCAACTCTCAATTCCTCACTTCTAGGTGCAACGATCATGTAAACTTGCTAAATTCTTGCATTTTCTTCTTCCTCTTCTTCTTCTTTTTCAATTATTTTCCCAAAACCTAAGGCTTGAAGTGTGTTCTTGTTTTTCTGTGCATAAACACTAGAAAACTCAAATTTCATGTTGTCATTTTCTGGGTGAGGTTGGTTGAGAGTGTTAGTCCAACAATGTGTTAGGAATTTGAGAGAAATCTGAGTGCCCTTGATTGTTAGAATTAGGAGAAAAATTTTGTGCCTAAATTTGAAGTTCCTTTGCATTTCGTGGTTGTATGTGATATTTATTGCATGATTTAGTGTCTAGAGACTGTTTGGTGTGTTGTGGGGGTGTTTAGAAGTGGTTTTATGGAAGAAATTTCCAGATTAGGGACTGTTCTAGGGCTGGAGACGACGGGTTCGCATTTGCTAAGGAGAGTTCCATTTGCAAACTCTGACTGTCCTGACAAACTTCGCAATTGCGATACATGGGGAATTTGCAATTGCGATACATGAGGACTTCGCATTTGCAAAGGAGAATGTCGCAATTGCGATATCAGAGGGAAACTGTTTACTTCGCATTTGCGAAGAAATATGTTGCAAATGCGACATCAGAGAGCGAATATTTGCACATTTTGAATTTTTTGAAAATTTTTCTAAGTATGGTTTCAACTGTCCAATCACTCTTTTGATATCCAAGATTCATTTTGCAACATATTTCATGGCTATACTCCATTTTCATTTCAATGATTTGTTTTGCAGGCCCACATATTGAGAATGAGTTCCGACTCCACTAAATCCTTGCCCGGAAGTCCCATGGAACTTGAGGACAACTACGACCAACACATATTCTTATCACGAGGGTGCCAGGAACGCTATTACAATGAGCTAGTCACAATGAAGCTGCTCCCGAAGAGTGCAATAGAGATGGACAAAGTTGAGCAACGTTTGCCTGACTTCTACCGGAAGCTTGTTGCTATGGGCTGGATTTGTTTCGCCCCTCCGCCTTGCAGGGAAAATGAGCACTGGGTGAGGGAGTACTATGCGAATCTCCCTGGCATAAACATGAAAAAGACGAATGTCACGCCCCAAACTAGGGGAGGCATGACTGGCACTCGATACTGTATTCTATCGAGTTA